>VYZW01061472.1:52131-76178 GCA_013401315.1 Balaeniceps rex | reverse complement strand
GCAGTAAAAACCATGTCTTTCCCAGCCCTGTCAAGAGCATGTGGAATATATTTGCAGTAAAAAGAGCGTATGTTATAGTGCTTGAATTTCAGTGTCTGCTCTTAAATCAACATATTTTTAATATAACCTAATGTGAATTCCACTGGACTAATGGAAATTAAGCTTAGTAAACATCCAGAAAGAAGAGATTTAATGCACAGAAGTCCCCCTTTTTTGACAATTAGTAACTGATAAGTTTTAATTGATAAAAAAGTCAGAGGCACACAGAATGGAGTATGTGTTCAGAAGCAGGTGAGTAAAATACTTCCTTGCTCAGAACTGAAAGAGAGTAGTCTGTTATAGTGAGATGCTGACTCAAGTTTCCTGACGTTTCTAGGCTAAAAGAACAGTAACTAGACTAATTAATTGATTTAACTCATCAGCTCACCTAAAAAGTCTGACTGAAGAAATAGCATAAAAACTATTGAAAAGCAAATCCTCAAAATTACAACTGAATTCCAAGTCACTTTTCCCTTCTATACCAGCTCAAGATTTGCTTGCTGCATCCGAGAAAGGTAAATAAAGTCTGTGTTCAGTATTTGGCTGCTGCGTAGTTCCATCTAGCGCAATGTCTCAGCTCTGTTCCCCATATGGGGTTGTGGGAAATGTTACTAAATATAGAACAGTAGCAAATAAGAAAGTAAAAAGAAGGAAAAAAGACAAGAAAAAAAGCAGTAGGATACAATAGCTAGTTCAAAACAAATTCACTCACAAAAGCAATTTGATTGTTTTGATTTGGCTTCAATAATGAGATTTGTCATCATCTTGCATCATGTCACATAGTCCAGAAATGATTCCTAGTCTCTACTACGTCTTAGATAACCGCAGATGGTTGTAGAACAATATAACAAATATGCAGAAAAACACAGTAATGGCTTTAGCCTCTTTCACAGACAGTTTGGGAGATAGTGGCCCTGACTCATACTGACTAAAAAAACTTTAAAATAACTTTATTTTAAATAAAGGAATGTAGTGAAAATTATCACCCTGAATTTGATGTACAATCACACTTGTTAGGGAAAAAAAAAATGATAGTTTCAGTGTCAAATGGAGCTTGTGAAAACAATGGATTTTTGCTGACCAGATTCTTGATTACACTGTCTTCTTACCTTCAGGCAGGCAGGATCAGTGTTTACTGTCCCAGAAACTCCTTGCAGTGGGTCTCTTCTGCAGATGTAACCTGTCTGTCTGTCACAGGCGCTGTCTGCCCAGTATCCATCCTAGATGCCGTTTGGGAAGAGGTGAAAAATAGTGAAGCAGAACCTGTTCCCTTTAGAAATGTTATTCTTTTTTTAAATATTGTTTCAATGGGCGAATGAAGATCTGTACTTTTTAATGAATTCCAAGTATTTGTGCTTAATTATGAGGTTATGTTAAACTAACTGTCACGGGCAGACTGTTAAGGTTTGCTTGGCATATAATGTGCACTTGCAATCAGATATGAACATTTATCTAGTTATCTCTAATTTAATTTTAAATTTAATTTAGAATAACTGTCTTTCTGAATGAATTAAGATACCATTGCCTGATTTGTTTCTAAGTTGCATTAATAAAAAGCCCTAGAAAGAGAAACAAAAATCGAATAGTATATTGCTACACAAATGTGGAATAATTCTACCTCTCCTGCCATAATGACACAATCTTCTTGCCCATTGATTGCATGGGTTGGTTCTCCAGGCAACCATTTGCTATATGTCACAGGAGTCCCATCACTCCACTCAAAGTACATTTGAGTGTTGAGGTCATTCAGACCAATCCACAGCTCATCCGCAGCTTCTAAGAACAGAAATTCACCTGTGTTAGTACCCAAGTTGAAACAGTCCAGGAGCATGATTTTATGGAGACGAGCTGAAATTGCCATGTTACAATACAAATTCATCTAGATTAAATGACAGTGGAGTTTATTTTAAGTTTATTCTTCTTTCAAGAAGTTAAAAAATGAGATACCAGCAGGAAGTGAGATTCCTCAGCTTTATCAGTGAAAGTCCATTACTGTATCTACAGCTACAAGGTGTCTGAGGCAGATAATCTGCCCAAATACTGCAGTAACTAGAGCTGTTATTTCCTTCAAGTGATTTCATGCAGTGAAAAACAAATGAAAATCAAAATGAAAAGAATGAAAAAGAAAATTAAGAGAGCACTAATGATTCCTCTTGTGGTTTTTTGGTGTTTGGGGTTTTTTAACCTATATATCTGTGGGCTTCCCTATAAATATTCATATCAAACAAATAAGATGTTTTTTTAAAAAAATCGTGTAAGATTTCTAATAATATAATTATCCATTTGTACAAAACACTGCCCTGTAGAAATACTCACTGTAGCCAAGCTGAGACAGTATGAAGCCATGCTCCTCAGGGTTGTGGATACTGGCCAGATTGCCATTGCTCTCATTGCAGGAAATTAGGGCTTCTCTCCATGCTCTGAGGTCTCCATGAACCATGAAACAGTGATCTCCATAGGGCAACCATCCTTCTGGGCATTTAACAGGCTCTGCACTCCCTCAAAATCAATAGTTATTTCAAGTTTTTAAACAGTGCAAACTGAAGTCTAGAATAACTGCAATTACATTTGAAATCAGTTAATTAACTAATTAGAATGAAAATGGAGTGATTACAAATAAGCAGTACTTCTATTCATTCCTCATACATATAAAACATTTCAGTCTGTTTGCTGTGGCACACTGTACTTTTACAGAAAACATACTGCATTTAAACAAAAGAGGAAAATAATGGAGCCAGCGGTAACTGGGCTTCACTAGTGTGAAATATTCCCTTTTGGACAGAGGAATATTTTGGAATTGCATGTATAGTGTTTAGACACAATATACCCCATCCAATTATGTTTTGCATATTTCATAAAGGCATTATTACTGCGGCACAAGTAATTCTCTGCACACATGGCTTTCCATACTAAGTCTCATTAAATAAATCAGAGACAAGCATAGTAGAAAAGTGGTCTGAAGGAACTTGCTCTTTTTTGCCATCTTTCTAAGTTACAGGCAATCCCGCTGAGAAGGTGGTTTGAGCCTATTGGTGCCATCTTCCCAAGACTTCAGTGATAAGCCTCGGCGTTTTCATTAGAATGCACTGCAGGAAGGGTGAGGCATCTCTAACATTATTTTCACATCCATGCAGTTCATGATACTTTTGTGATAGTGCATGGCTTAGACCAGTGCCTCTGGAATCGTGAATAATAACATGAAATAAAAATTGCTTGTGTGGTTACTGGGTTCCAGAAACATTTCCAGTATTTAAATATATTTGGTTAAAGAAATAACAGTATGCTTTGTTCTGTGCCACTCATCAAAGCAGAAGAACAAATGTCAATGCTCTTTTTTTTTTATTTTAAATAGCTGTGAAATTTCATTTTAGTGACACCAGTTCTGTCTTTATCAAATGTTTTTTATTTGCTTGACATACCTGATGGAAGAATGAAAGGATCCAGTGTGGAGTTTTCCTTTTTACAGATATAGCCAACTTTCAGCTCACACGGCTGGTTTTCCCATTTAGCATCTCTTCTGGGATTTAGTACTGCACAGAGTTTCTCAGGCTCAGGCTCAGGACTTCCTTCATAGAATAAAAACCAAATTATTTTTATGTAGCACAGGTTTTATGTCAGCAGCTGAAAGAACAATTTGCTTCCAGCCTTTTCATGTGTCAATTACAGACTCATGACTTCATTGCTAGTTATTTTTCTACCGGAGATAAAGAAATGTAATTTAAAAGTACCCATCAAAACATTTCTTTAGGTGCTTGTTGCATAATTCACACTTTCTGCCATATTTGATTGCAGAATAGTGGTCTCAAAAATAAGACATTCCTATAAGTTTTGTGAAAATTGTTGGCTTGCACAGAAGAGAGATGAAACTTTGAGCCTGCACTGATGGAAAGGCTGCAGCAAGTGCTTTCCTTGTCCCCCGCCCTATTTAATCAACCTGTGCATAGGGGTCAGCCATACATCTGCTGAGGAATATGTAGCTCACAACCAGTTGCAGAATAAATTATGTTATTGCCCAGTCAGTAGATGCTGGACAGTCCAGACATTGAAGGGGTACCTGGTGCTGCTACATTTGCAATGCTGTGCACAGACTGTAGGAAATCAGAGCTTATAATTTCACAGCTCATTAAACATATAGTTTTATACACAATTTGTGGTCAGGACCCAGTTATGCTAATAGGACTAAGTAATGAGCTTAAAGCACTCAGTTACATTCATGAAATCAGAGGACACAGTTTGAGCTAATATCTTTGGTCAGGAACACAGTAAGGCGGCATCTTAACGTAGTTGATATTCAGGCAAGGAATTTTACAGATGTGAAGAGAGAAAAGCATTCTTCAGAGTAAGAGCCATCAGCTGCTAACAATAAAAAGAAATTTCAAAACCTGAAAATTAGAGTTCTAGCTCTGCATTGTAGAGCTAAACCAAGTTCAGTGAATTAATATTATTTGTTAAAAACATGAGACAAAAGCAAAATGCCACTGATCTGTGGGATGCGTTGTCTGGCAGTTGAGTAGGGAGTGGTGGGAACCTAGATGGGTCAAAGCCTGACAGGCTAGGCTTCCTTTTTATGGGATCATGTTAAATAGCTTCTAGTTTCTAGAGCTGTGTTTAGCAGAGCACAAAAATAATAATATGGAATTCCTAAAATAAAATATGGGGCACTTCTGTTGGATGAGGCATACCAAATCACATGTGAAAACAAATCTCGTTTCCACAATGCCCTTGCAGGGGAGTATTTCCTTTCTATGTCAGGTTCTGGTCCAGCAGCTTTCATTGGTGTGCTGGACAAAAAAAGTTACACTCAGGCCCTTTGGGAAGGTCCTTTCTGTATGCCCCTTTGGCAGCTTGGCTGCAGATTTGCTCCTTGCTTCAAGCCCAGCCTCCTCACATGCCCTCACACCTGCTGTGTGTCTCTCCCCTGCCTGCCTCTGCAACCAGCCCTCCAGGAGGTTCTCCAGGACCACCGTCCTTGGGGAATGGGCAGTGTTTTCCTCTTCTCAGAGAGGTCCACAGTGCGATGACTTACTTTTTTTTTTCTCCCCCCAAAAAGATACAACTTATAATAATTTGCAGTAAACTGGAAACGTGTAGATTAACTCATCATAACAGCCATCATGTGGGGATACAGGAACTCGAAGGGTGTGGGCTGCTTGACCTGAGAGCCAACTGCTCTTCTTCTCTGCAACGCTTAAGGAATTTGACCAGCTCAGCAGAAGGTAGAAAACCCTCTAACAGACTCAGCAACTCTGGGCTTTGTCTTCTGTTCCAGTTAAAAACAGGTGGCACCTTTGAGACTTGGGGAAGGCCAAAAGATGGAATATGTGTGCATTTATTCAGCAAGCAAACATTCAGCATTTGCTGCAACGAGCTGTTGCCATGACAATCATTAACCGACTTTCAAAGATAAACTGCCAATGCTGTGAACTCTATTTACAGTCTCTCTTGAATGTTAAAGAGGAGAGAAGAAAAGAGGAAAAGCATGAAAAGTGAAGGGGAAGGCTTTGAAAGACTGATGCTTGCTGACAGCTGAGGCCTTGCAGGATGCCCGGTCTGATAATCCTTGTGAGGGTTGAAGAGACACAGAGGTTTTAACTAACTTGAAGGCATTCCTAGCATGCTACAGCTCAACCAGTGCTTTTCACTTTATCTACTTCTGATAGGAGATGAGTTTATTTAACTCTTCTGCTTGAAACTCCTTGTGATATAGCCTGTGAAGAAAAGCATCATTCTCAGCTTTTTAATCTCACATGTGTCATAAGCCTTTCAACTCCATTTCCTCGTATTCATGGGGAATACTACAGGACAGTAATTAATATGCGTTCGGCATTCTGACGGGAAAGATTCATTCCAAAAAATGTTAAAAAAACAATTACTACCTTGTGCCCAGTTAAAGTATCTGAAGGGAATGCCACCGCTCCACTGCCAGCCACTGTTGAGATTCAGGCTGTTAAGCCCAATCCAGAGAGAGGATCTCTTGCTGTCAATCAAATCTAGGTAACCAAAAGAGTTGAATTCTATTGAGAAATGCTCTGCATTTTCAAAGTTTGGAGGAAGATAATAAATATCTGCTTAGTGATTTCTAAGTTCAGTACAGAATCCATGTTTACTGGTAATAAACTCAGTTTATTCTGTAGTTAAAGGGTAGAGAATGGCAAAAGACTATTTTGCATATTAGTTTATCTGAATTTAATGCTATTCTACAGTTATATGTAAGCAATAAGCTTTGGAAACTGAAACACTGAATTGCTATTGTCAATACTTACGTTACAAGTTTGCTTGAGCGTGATGCAATTGATACAGGGCCTTTGTTCTACAGAGTCTATGCATAAATCCAGAAAGTCTTCAGATTTTTAATAGTGTTTTATATAAAATTTGCAAAAACCTATTTCATTAGATATATGTGAAGAATATTGAACACAAGAGTCATATAATGACTGCCTCCTATACTGACTTTCCATCTTGTAAATTCCCTTTCTTGGACCTTTCTGGTGTTTTCTGAGCTTGAGCCAACTTTTGCTCAATTAGCTGGAAATTCTTAAATTTCTTTAAAAAAATAATAATAATAGAAATAATTTCAAACAGCAATTCCACAACTTAGAAAAGTCCCACCTATAAAAAGCTTAATTTACAGTAATTGTGGTATTTCTCTAGTGGTACATATACTATTATTACATCAGCTACTCATTGGAATGTGATTAAAACACTGAAACACTTGTAATTAGTCAAAAAAACTATTAGACACTCTTTTTACAGAGTCTTGCTTATTAGTTCACCTCTTAGATACATTTGTTCATGTATCTCTGTGACACTTAATAATTCTGCGTTCTGTTGCTGACAGCTCTTCCTTGCTTGGTGCCACGTGAGAGCTGACTGGTAGTTCATCTGGTAGTAGGTTCCTGTCAAAGGATCTGTACTCCAAAATCTGTAATTGTCTGTGTGAGAGAAAGGAGATTTAGTACTGCAGTTTGTTATAAACATCTTACACAAAATGTTATGAGGAAATTTAACTGCAAGCTTACTTGTGAAATGAGCTTCTGGAGCAAAAAAGGCTCAGACCCCCAAAACCCATACTCTTCCGTTAGCTTGCTCTTTGTTAAGTAAAAGAGTGTTTGCCATTGCCATTAGCAGAGACGGGCCTTTTGTGCTTTATTTTCAGTTTCCCCTACCAATCTGATAATCTCCAGGTGAAAAAAAAATAGTATAAAGAGATCAATAAAACAAAACTGCACCTGGGTCATTATCTACTCTGAAAACCTGTTCAGCAGCTCATAGGCTGTGCCCAAATTAATTCTTGGCTGAAATACAGCTGAAATACAACTGAAATGCAAACATTTCCAATGATGGGAAGTTTGCTTTTCAAACTATGCCATCATTAATTACATTTTCAATGCTACAGGCTTGGGGGAGAGTGGCTGGAAAGCTGCCTGGCGGAAAAGGACATGGTGGTGTTGGCTGACAGCTGGCTGAATATGAGCTGGCAGTGTGCCCAGGTGGCCAAGAAGGCCAACAGCATCCTGGCTTGTATCAGAAATGGTGCAGCCAGCAGGACTAGGGAAGTGATCGTCCCCCTGTACTCAGCACTGGTGAGGCCACACCGCGAGTACTGTGTTCAGTTTTGGGCCCCGCAGTACAAGAAAGACATTGAGGTGCTGGAGCGCGTCCAAAGAAGAGCAACGAAGCTGGTGAAGGGTCTAGAGAACAAGTCCTGTGAGGAGCGTCTGAGGAAACTGGGGTTGTTTAGCCTGCAGAAAAGAAGACTGAGTGGAGACCTTATTGCTCTCTACAACTACCTGAAAGGAGGTTGTAGCGAGGTGGGTGTCGGTCTCTTTTCCCAAGTAGCAAGTGATAGGACGAAAGGAAACAGCCTCAAGTTGCATCAGGAGATGTTTACATTGGATATTAGGAAAAAATTCTTCACCAAAAGGGTTGTCAAGCATTGGAACAGGCTGCCCAGGGAAGTGGTTGAGTCATCGTCCTTGGTGGTATTTAAAAGACGTGTAGGTGTGGTGCTTAAGGACATGGTTTAGTGGTGGACTTGGCGGTGTTAGGTTAATGGTTGGACTCAATGATCTTAAAGGTCTTTTCCAACCTACATGATTCTATGATTCTATGATTTTTTAAAATGTATTCCTTATTTCTAGTCTGTATGTGTTTTAGGTAATTGTATTTTAGAAATTGTCTTTTGAGAGCTCACTGTCAGAAAAACTGTTCCCTGGGCAAGTGCTAATAAGCTGTGATTACAACTTCCCCTAACTTTCTCTTTTGTTGAAGAAAAGATACTGAACTTCTTGAATGATTCATGAGAAGAAATGTTTTATATTTTTTATTCTGTTTCTTTATTGCTGATTCACTTCAGATTTTTAACATTCTATTTTAATAGTAGACTCAGGTGTTAGTGATATTGTCCCAACAATTTTATAATGCCAAATACTTCATGTTTGCCATTTTATATAGTGAGGATGTTCTGGGATTTTTCAAGCTACTGCAGTATTGCACCAGGAAATAATTTTCAGCAGTATCAGTGAAAGTGGTGGTGGTAGTTGGTGGTTGATAATGAGTTGAACCTGGTTTCCCAGTGCAATGCTCCTACCAAAATGACAAATAGTGAGTCTGTGGGATAGCACTGAAAAATTAGGTCTAAGGCAGCATTTTTAATATCTTCATTAACATCTTATTTTGGTGTCCTTCATCCTGCACTCAGATGCACATACCTTTATCTGTTCAGATAACATTGTCTTGTAACGTTGTCTGAAACATTACAAGGGAAAGGCTGACGATGCTGCTATTTCAGTAAGACCTTTGAGCCAATCTTATTTTATGTCTTTCAGAAAACAAACTACATCTTCCCGTGGAGTGTAGACCAATCTTGTGATACAGAACAGGGATTTGCATGGGTAGGAAAGGTTATACTATCGTTACCACAAATAGCAATGAGGCAAGGAGAATTGGGCTGTGAGTAGCTTCTCGTTTTTCAGATGACTTCATGCTGAATGCAGTCATATTTAAAGCATACTGGTCTTTTCCTGGGTGTTAGCTACTGATGGACACAGCCAGACAACTTTCAGCCTGACTGTAGACTCATAGGAAACATTTTTGTTTCTTCTGTAAGAAATGTTGTGGCATGGCAGATACTTTTTTGAGTAAAACAAAGTCAATAAAAGGTTTTTCCCTTCCATATTAGTAACAGCATCTCAGTATTTACCTAATATTTACCTAACAGTGTTGTGTTATAGCATCTGTGTCAGCATTTGGGACTTACTGCCAGTTGGACAGAACCCATACAAATGGTCTGCGTCGAAGTCGGGCGTTGTTGCACACCAGAGCAAGCCGTCTGACCTGCCGGCAGCCGTACACCCAGCATGCCATTTACCACTCAGCTGGAAGGGGAAGACACATGGAGCTCCATTGGCATTTCCTAACAGTGTAAACAGATCTGAGGGGGCAAAAGAGAAATGATAATATAGGTACAGGAATCTGGAGGACCCAATTCTCTATGTATCTGTACTCTCCATAAGGGTATGTGGAGAAAGTGTTACAAGTGTTACATCAATGTAACTGGGGACCTACTGTCACCAGCAGTGTCTTCCAAGGAAGTTCTGGGTAGGTCTTGCAATTTACCATTTACTTATGATATTGCCAGCTGTAATGGCTGGAAATAGAGCAGTTTCATACTGTAGTCAAGAACTATGGAAAAACTGTAGTGATTTTTGTCTCATATATTTAAAAATAATTTTCTAAAAATAACTTTTCTTTCATGTAGCTTAACTTTCCATGATTCACTAAAAATAAACCATTGATTTAACTTTTAAATGTTGTGGGCTTTTTTGTCATCTGAAATCTTGTAGAGGAGCTGAATGGTAGTGTGCATGGTATTCTTTCCTTATATTTACTATAGGAGTATTAAACTTAAAGATTTTTTGCCTTTCATCCAACAAGGCTAATACAATTTCACTAGTACTAGTATACAGTTAAATAAAGCTTAAATTAAAGTTAACAATTAAAAATAGCCTAGATCCACCTTTTGCTTTAAAAGTAAAGAAAAAAAAAAGCACATTTTGCACATACTACATTCTTTCTGAAACTAAGCACCTGTACATCTCCAGGATGGAGGAACATAGGCCTGAGTATGTGAAGGAATTATCCTCCAGTCCAACATTGCCTGAGGTGGGACAGCTGATGTTAGACTCAGGGGAGCAGAAATCAAATGGCCCTATCGGTGAGGCAAACAAGTGGGTTCAAGACACCATCAAGATTAACCTTTAAACTTTACCTTCATGGCCCTTAGAACACAAATCATCCATGGTTCCATAGATCTTCCATTTATTCACCATCGCTGATCCTGTGTTCAGCACGATATTGTCTTCTTTTCTTTTGCCAGCACTGAGAAATAAATCTTCCCCTTGAATTGCCAAGGTTGCATTTCTGCACTCCCATTTCTGGAAATCACTTTTATTGTTGCAGGGGTACAAAGAAATTTGAGCCTGGTTTTGCTTGTAGGCCACTCCCAGACATTGTGCAAATGCCACGCTCATCACCTGGTGATCAGACACCCACCTGAATTTTTGTAACTCAGTGTTTTTGTTGCAAGCAGCTGTTGTGACTGCATGAGAACTCTGAGCAATTAAACAGAGCTTAGTATCCTCATTGAATATTAAAAATATTTCATCATCTGCAAAACAAAATAATCAGATTTTATGTATTTATGGTGAGCACCTGGTGAGGGGAGCTTATGAATAAAGAGATGTACTGTTGATTCTATGCTGATCTGGCTCATGTCAGGCGACTGTAAATCTGAGTCACTTTTGCCAAGATCAAACAGCATTTTCAAGACTTTTGTTTCTTTCTGGGAAGGAAAAATAAGTGCAGCTCATGTAAATACAATAGAGGAATAAGAGCACATGACATACATTATGACAGCTTCAAAAGTGTCATCACTATAATGGAATTTTCATGAGTATAGTGGATTTTATTTTCTAAATCCCTCCTGAAATACACATTTCTTTCAAGATTTCCAAAAGAGACCTTACTGAAGATTTGGAAGTTTCCCATCCCTTCATGCACTGTAGATTTAGCTCATGTTACATAAATCTCCACAGGGTTGCATTTGTGCCTAATATAGTTAGTGGGTCAGCCTGCTGTGACTCTTGCTCCTTCTGTAATTGGCATGTTTTGTTATGGTTTGGGGTTTTTTTAAGGATGAAAAACTGTGGAACAGTGACTTGTTATCTTGCCTTGTTCCAGTATCCTCTCATTAGTATGTCTATCATAAGAAGTCAACCTAATTCACACAATCAAATCACAAACATTCTCACAAGAACCAACACAGGGCAGTATACAGAGGTAAAGATACTATAGGTGTGTGGCTGTGTGCCTGTGCATTGTTATGGAAAGACAATATGTGAATGCTAAACACGCTAGCTAACACTCTCAAAGGATTGTAGGCAGCCTAATTTAGTAATACATGAAGACAAGTAGGCCCTGCTGGGAAGGGCTGCCCAGTACTGCTGTTGTACAGCTGCCATGTAGAGCAGGTCACTCAGTGCTGGGCATCCGTCTGTGAACACAGCTGCCTGCTTTTCAAAACATCAAGTAGCATACAGCTCCTGCTGGCTTTGGGTCATGAGGGAGTGAAATTTGGACTATGGGGAAATATTCTAGGACCTATGAGACAGGAGGGCAAGGCTTTGCCCTTCGGTTCTCTGTGCCTCAAATCCTCCCCTGGAAAGAGAGATGTAGCATTACCCCTGTATCCATCTGAGAGAATAACCACATAAGGGACAGTGAGATACCCTTCCAAACACTAAAGTAAATTTGTAGGACAAGGGTAGGATGTTAGGGCACAGCCAATGTTGAGTAGTGAACAGAACAGAAAGTGTCTGGGAAATTCTGGGAAGCTATGACAGGAAGAGTAGTTCTTGTTAGGATATCTGTATTTAATGCTTGAGCTCTCCCAAGAAGGACCTGTATTATTTTGACCAGCTTAGTAATCTATGGAAGTTTCACTTCTTCAGATCTAAATTTGGAGCTAAGACCTAGTTTCTTCTTTCCTTGTCCATTTAGACAGAAAGTTTTAAATCTTGTTAAATCTTTTATTTCTTACTACTAGCTAAAGTGTTTCATGTAGTGCCCTAAGTTTCAGCTATTGCCCCTCATAGTATTTTTGGGTCTAATAAAAGGAGTTCTCTCTGGAAACTGTGAGGGTCATACTTGGGCTATCATGTGGGTTTGAGTCTCAGCTCTCAGAGCAGAGGGGAGACCCCCTTTTTGCACAGGCTAGTGCTGGCACAGCTCACATGGCACAGCATCTGCTTTTGGAAGCTGTGATTTGTACCCCACTCCTCCACAAATCTAAAGAATTGAAGGATAAAGGAAAAATGTCCCTGAACCTTATCACCATCCTTACATCAAAAGGGAGCTGTGATCTGTCCTTGGTCAACTTCTGAGCCTTAACTGCACCTCTCATCCTTACTCTGAAAGCCATAGTGGTTATTCCAGGGCTGTTCTTGACTCTGACCATTTCAATATTTTTCGCTGGCATCTGCTCAGCCACAGTATTACATCTCACATCGATCCACAAGCTTCATCTCATCCCACACAACCTCATCCTAAGGCTAGGAGATACACATACAGCACCCTATTTAATTCCTTTCTCTTTTTCATTTTTCATAACTCAGTCACATATACAAACAAGGACTATGGAGCACACTGTGAAGTCCATCTACTTCACAGAGCAGACATAACCAAAAATTAAGTTGTATCCAAAAGGAAATCTTTATCTGCATACATGACTCTGTCCTGTCTTCTGGTTCCCAGCTTTACCCTATCTTGACTCTTCCCTTCTCTTTAAAAGTGAACCAACATCTCTGTATCTGCACTATTTTAAACTCCTGTGGATCACTCCAGTTCGGATGAATATGAAATGCACGGCAGTCAAGCTGCATGAAAATCTTAAAGAGCCTGAGAAACAAGCAAGACAACAAAAGTGCCCACTTTCACATCCACTTTTGCAGGGGATAAAAAACAAAGACTCACCGAGTGTCTGAAAAGCAGTATGAACGAAAGAGAGGAAAACTAAGACTGTAGAAAAAGTCAAGTGTTTCATTTCTTTCTTCTTATTCAAAAAGAGATGAGCTGAAATTAATTGCTGCAGTAGAAGTCCTTAAGGAACCAGTTGGTGCTGGCTCCTCAGTTTTGGAGAGTTTTAGTTGAAAGAGAAAACTCTGGGCTCTAAATAAGGAAACGTCCGGTCACATGTGGTATTCTGAAATCTATAAATAACTACAAAATTCAAAATTTTCATCTGAAAGCAAGGTTTCCTTTCACTTGAATGCAAGTGGCAAAGTTTGAACAGTTCAATATTATTCTGCTGAATTATTTTTAACTTTCTCGGTTCTGCTCTGGGATTGTAAGTCCTGACCCTCAAAGACAAAGAAGCAGGGAGTGCACTTTAAATGGATGTACTTTAAATCTCATACATACATACCCAGGAAACTCAGAAAAAAAAATATGCAATTTTCTTGGCTCGATAGGTCTTCACTGCTACAAAAGATGTATTTATTTAATTTGACTCACCAAGCAATGTCAACTATTTCAGTGTGAAAGATTAACCCAGGCGGGACAATTTAATTTTGCTCAGTAACTTGACAAACTGGGTGCTATGTATACACCTGGCTTTTATCTCCTCCAATTTATCAACTGGTAAAACTACTGTGTTGTTGATTTCATGTGAATTTATCTCAAGAGAACCAATACAAATTAGCCAAATCTTTACAAATCTTTCTTAACCAGTGATTTTGACAACAAAACTATTTAACTTTTAAAACTATTTAATCCATAAAGTACAAATGAATTTTAATACTTAATAATTTTTTCTTTGTACCAAGTGTAAATAAGACAAGCAAAGAGGAATATTCTCAAACATTACAAATGAGCTGTAGCCCTTTATTAAGTGGAAATCAACTTCAGCTATGATGCAAAATCCCTTATTAGTTTTGAAGGAAAAGGAAGAAAGATACTCAGCCAAAATTGCCCTTAGAATTTTCTCTCATTTTTGATGGCTTTATTATGAAGACAAATTTCACAGTATATTCTGCAAGGGCAAAACGTCACTTAATGTGAGAGAAGAAACCCATTTACAAAGTATAGCATCTTCAGGGCTGTGTTACCAATATCAACTATCAAAATATCAAAATTATAAATAATGATATTATTTTGGTTTGGTTTTTTTTCCATCTGTTTACTCTTTTCATTTGCCTTGCCTTTATCGTTAACCATCAAACAGCACTGAATCCAATTCAGTGTCAGTATTTACAAAAAAGATAAATATGGGTATGTGTTTTAACTTACAAGAAGGAAAAAAAAAGGTGTAAGACCAAGGGGACTGTCAGTAAAAATAGTTTTGAGTACAGAATGCCCTTCATTCCCTATCTTCTGCAATATGTTTTGTTTGACTGCAATATCTACAAACCAGCAATCCAATGTCATGTGAATATCTCCTTCCCAATGACCTCTCCTATACAGCTCTTATGCACTTCCTAAGGGTCTGTTTTTCCCAGAGAGCCTTGAGATGTTTTTCTTTTTTTTTTCCTTCAGTCTGTCATAGACAGCATAGAATTCATAGAAAACTTAAACAGCACAGGAAACCTCTAAAGCATTACACTACCAAGACACTGTGGTGTGCCCCACTGCCTTACTGGCCTGTAGCATGGATACAGTGCCCAGTCATCAGTCCATTTGTCAGAGTTGGAGGATAGTAAGAGAAGGTATCCTAAAATAAGCAATCAAGTGAAATAAAAACAGGAATGGATTCTTCCAGCTTTATTTGGCATCCACTTTATTTTATAATTTATTTATATTTCTTTTTAGTCATATGCCTTGTTCATGTTTCTATGTTTCCTCCTGTTAGCCTCTCTCTTAAGGTAAATGACTCATTAGATCACCAAACTGTATAACATCTCTGTATGCTAATTAAACGACACTGAAGTATTATTACATAAGATATAGATCCTTTATCGAAAGTCTCATATTCATAACATACAAAACATTCAAAGTCATAGAATATGAGTGTTTGCAAAGATTTACTTGTTTTGCAAAATCCAAGTTGAAGCCATGAATGAAGGACAAGTCTTTGCATTTCACTTGTAACACTATGGCAAGGAAGATACTTGTGTAAAGAGTGTAAAACAGGGGCAATAATGGGGAGAAACAATTCATGTAAATCTCTGTTCATTCCAAACACCATTTTACTTGAGTAACAGTATGCAGTCTTCAGTACGCGGTGGTGAGATATATTCTCAAAGTGCAGGCTTTAGGGTTGAGTGCTCTGCAAAGAGAGCGCTCACTGTATGGCTGCACTTGACTCACTGTGTGATGCTGCCACAAATCTCTAAAAAGATGGAACATTAGGGTATTAATCCATAACTTTTAAATCTAAATTCACAGTACTTCTGCTATTTGTCATGCTTGTTTAATTAGCCAGTAATTAATTATACAGTACTGAGTCTTAGTACTGAGAGTGTTTCTTGAAGAGCACAAAGCAATAGCTCTTAATGCATACCAAAGGAATAATTGCTAATTTTAGTTCATAGTATCTGTTTGTTAGGTGCATGTAATTTTTACTAAGATTTCCTTTGTTCCAGCTAGATTTTTTTTTAAGCTTAACCATATAGTTTGGCTGTGTTATCCCATTAGACAATGCTATATTCATTTTTTTCTTTGTCATTTTTTTCTTTGTCGTTAGTAGAATCGTTTTCATTGTCCTTTCCAGTTAGGACACAGCTGTATTCTAGCAGTGTGCTGTGCCGCCTTGCCTCTCTTTCAGTCTCACTTTGAGTTTTGATCTTGCGTAAGAAATAAATCATGAAGCCCATCCCTAACAAAATGATGAGGACCAGAGTAAGTGGCATCCACATATTCATGTGACCATGTGCTTTGTCCTTTTTGGCATCTGTAAATAAATACAAAGAAAATAGAAGTGGGTGTACTGTAACCATAAATAAATATGAAGAATACTGAAAACTGTTGGTCTAATATCCCCATTACCAGGTTGTTAACAAGGAATGCACATTTACGAAGGAAATTGAATATAGCCTCAGCACCTCCTGGCCTTCTTCCGCTGTTCTTTTGGGGCAAGGATAGGAGGGTGGGCAAAGAAGCTATGATAATTCAGGTGTAGATATTATTGTATGGGGTTTTTTAGGATAAGTGTTTTATTAAAAATCTATCATAATGTCTCTGTGTCAGTCCCCCTCATACATCTTAGCATGCAAAACAAGGAGCAAAGAGGGGTGATCAGTTTACAAAAGCATTTAGCTATCCTGGGATGCCCTAAGTGTCTCATAGGTACTGCTAAATTGTGCTGGGAATGAATTCAACAGCAACTAAGTAAATTAAGCTCATATAAATAAATACATAAAAAACAAATAAATAATAAATACTAATTCATTAAAAAACAAGTATTTCTTTTCATGTCTTTTTGAAACTATTGGGAAGGAAAAATAAATCCTACCTTCCATGTTTGCAGCTGTTTTAAGAATAGCTGTCAAAGATGAAGAAAAATGTTTAGTCAAAGTCTAAAAAGTTCACATTTTCATCCTGACAGTTTCATGTTAGGAAAAGGTCTGGTAACCTGCACATCAAGGTTACCTCATCACTTCTCCTGGAAATACATTTGGTAAATTAACAGAAATTAAAAGGTGTGATTGATTTTTAACCTGATATTCACTGTAATAAAACTCCAGTGGTTTGCATATTAAAGCCCCCTTCTTGCTTCTTTTTTAGTAACCAAAGAATCTCCAAGCACAGGTAGTTTCTCACTGGTTTAGATAGAGACTCTTCTCCCCTGGTTAATAAATCTTGCCCTCTTCACTGGGTCTGCATGCCTGTGGAGACTGGGAAAAACTTGATCAAATGCTGAGGATATTTGACACAATTCCTCTGAGACCCAGCAGATTTTAATTTATCATAATTCATTTACATCTACAATTACATTTATAAGCTCGAGCTTTCTTATGCAGTTTTTCCCGGCTGTGCAAAGAGGGCGCCATCTGCAAGATTTTTCTCGGTGCGCTGGTGCGAGCTGGATGACGGCCGCTGCAAGGGCACATCTTCCCCACCGCCAGCGGGAGCTGCAGGGACAGTCCGAGTTCGCGTTCCAGCGTAGGAAGCACCGGGAGCTGGACTGCTGCAGCGGGAGCACAGCAGCGCGTTAAGCTCCGGCGTGTTTGCGAGCACGAAGGAAATGCAAATGTTAAATTGCCCCTTGGAGGGATGCACAGCTCACTGTAATGTAGTATTTGCTTGTGCTGAAAACCCGTTCTGCTGGAGAACCTGGTGTCAGGGAATATTCTCTGTACTTTGGCGTTGCATGTAGGGGCCATTCACAGTCGAACCCAGCAAATAAAGTATGTGTTGACACCGAATTTCTACTTTCTGATATATCTGGTAAAAAAGAATTAGCTTTCTGTAGTGTCTATCGTTCTGACTACCCAAAGAAATTTAGGAGTTGCCCTAAAAGGAGAATTTTCCTTTTCAGAAAATGCTCTGACACTGCTATGAATGTGTATGGCTGCTTTCCCCACCAGGTGCAGCTTTGCTCTGGGAGATGAAAGGACAGAACCTCAGAAACATCCCAAACCTCAGGGTTGCGAAACAGGACAGGAAATAGTACTTTTTTGCGGAATTAACAGTTAAACTCCAAAATACCACATGGCTGCTTGGCTCACGATATTCTGATATGTCTACTTCCTGACCAGAGCAGATGGTGCTCAGTCCCACAGAAACACAATATTAAAAAAAAAAAAATGCTAACCAAAACTTCTACTATTTTCAAAGGTCACTATATGTGCTCTGGATCTTGCTTCCGTTCTGCTATTATTCTATTTAAATAGAATTGCTTCATCCATCTCTTACTGGAACAGCATGTTCCAGTACAGCAAGAGGAAGAAAAGCAAATTATTGATACAACCCTTGTTCCATAGAAAGTGATTTCAAATGTTAGCAGGAAAATGTGTGTATGTTTGAGGGGAGCAAAACGACAAAGGAGTTTAAAAATTTTCCAGAAAATATTGATCATCTTTAGTTATTAATTGAATATTCATCACAGAATGCAAGAAAATCTGAAGTTATGAAGCAATAAAACATGAACAGGGCAGACAAAAAAAAAAAGGATAACTCTATATATTCATATTATTTTGTCTGAATGCTAAAACAGGTGACAAGGAAGACTGTAAATACATTTTATGTCAGTCTTTGGTAATGATCATATTGTGCTATTACTACTGAAATAAAACCATAAACATCAAGAGCAAATATTAAAGAAGTCACTTACTCTTTGGTTTCTTACAAATAAAACCCTTTTGGTAAGAGCAGGGAAGGATACTCCAGTAGCCAGAGAACGCAGACAACTCCACGCAGTAATCAAGCTGGTCCTCTGAGGGCTGTCCTTCACCCCAGTTGACAAAGTCTAAGGCACTGTTGTCTTGCCACAGCAGCTGCCCTAATGTTGCAAATGTTAGTAGCAATACTAATAGTTCCACGTCAAAGATCTTCACTAATATTAGTGAATATTAATATTAATACTATTACTTTACTCAGCCTAATAAAGCAATATTACTTTCTTCAAAAATTCCGTCTGTGGTTATTTTCTAATGCATTTTATTTCTTTTGATTCTCTTCTCAAAAACAATGTAATTGCTTTTCCAAATTATGATTTGCAGATTTGCCAGTCATAACTTAGTTTTAATTTACATATCCCCATATTTTTGTCTAGGGTACTAAAGTTTCAAACTGAAAAAAAAATAAAGCTCGGCTTTTTTTTTTTTTTTAAATTTCTAAATTATTATTTCAGCAGCAATCATTGAAAATCAAGCAACTTTTACTGTAATGCTTAAACATACGCTTAGTTAAAATTAAAACATTTCTTTTTTGCATAAACTCTGAAACAAAAATTTTGAAGTATCAATGAGTTAAAATGAATCTAAAAAAAAAAATCCTTTCTGACTGATTGCGGATTGACACTAGTGTTGTTTTCTTCCAGGTGTATGTCTTCCACTGCACTCTTTTTCTGGTAGCCAGCAGCCTAATTTGCTCCATACAGAGATACAGAGAAGCTTGATACTGTGGGCTCCAGCTGGACACCCGCACCTCCAACACAGGTGCTCCCCAGCTGTGAGAAGATCAGAGCCAGCCAGGGCATGTTCCCCATCGGGGCACAGAGCAAACAGGGTGGGAAAGGCTTTCTCACAGACCAGGAATAGGAGATGTTCTCAGGGAGGGCTGAGGTCAGAGGGACGGATACCTGTCATTGGCTGAGCTCATCTGTGAAGTACCTTGGTGACACTGCAACCGTGAGCAGCTGTGCAAAATTATCATTGATTACAGCAGTTCCTGGATTGTTCAAATTTAGAAATGAGGCCCCATGATTGCCTCAGGTATGGACAGCTGAAATTACATGTTATATCTTGCTTTCTTAAAGAACAGTATCTTCTGTGTTGTGCCTCTCAAGAGATATTCCTGTCAGCTCTCCACATCTTTGCTGCTGAACCAGCTATAAACAAGGTATTTGAACTGAGGCAATCCCACATGGTGGCATCCCTTTGGCAGATCCATGCACTATGCAAGACCCACAACTGAAGCCGAGCAAATTTCTTTACTACAGCCTTTCACACCTATTGGATCAAACCATCAACTTCCAAGAATTTTTAGATTATATGCTCTCAATCCATCTTTTTGGTTTTAGCTAGCTTCTATTGTACTTCGATTAGTTCCTTAAAAACAACAATGTGTCTTATCCATATTTCTGTCCATTTAATGAAGTCTGTTTATGATTATTTATAGAAGTTAAAATAGTTACCATTTACATTTCTGTATATTCCTATCCAAAACCCACTTGTCTTGCTTGTGTATAAGTCTGCATGCTCTACTAAGAAGTTTGATTCAGCCAGATCTTCTACAGAAGTCAACATACCACCTATAAGAAAACCAACAGAAGATGATTGGAGGCATCCCCTGCCATGGAAGTCAGTGGTAGTTACAGCCTTTGATATAGGATAAGATTAATAATAAAACCTCTCCTGCTGGTAGGGAGTAAGCAAGGATTTAGATAGAGACCAGAAAGTAGCGTTTAGCTATAGGGGAACAGCAGAGTCTGTGAGTGATGTCATCAGAAATGAAAGACATGAAAGCACAATGAAGATGATGATTTTTAAACACCAGGCAAAGTGCACATTATCTTCAAGTGATTGGATGATATTTTTCGTAGGTATTACGGATGATTATTTATTTGTTCTTCAAGGTTTGACAGGATGTTATGTAGGATGTAATATTGCACAGCAAACAAATTTGCAATTCAAACTGAAGTATTATTTTTTTCTGTCAATGGTGGTAGAGGAAGAGAGCTAAGAGGATCTAAAAAGATACGAAACAAAAGGACCCATTTCTTCTGGGCAGTATAGTGCTTCCCTTTCTCTTTCAAGGCCTCCTGAAGCATGGATGAGGTAGCTGATGATTCAGCAGTGTAGGTGGAAGAGGGCCAAGGAGCAGCTCATGGTCTTAGCCAGGACCAGATGCCTCCGAGATGGGGAAGGTAAGTGTTTGCCCTCCCCTGGCTCTGCAGGCTGCCAGGGAGCCCTGCTGGTACAGCAAGGACTTTCAGGCAGAACATGCAACCCATTTTGGATCACACACCCTGTGTTAAGTGATTGTTATTATGATATCTACTTCTGCTCTTGTGTAGGGAGAGATACAGAAAGGAAGGGATAAGGCCAGAAAGAAGTTAACCCATTTTAAAATCTTACTAAAAAGAGAAATTTTGTGAATGAAGTAACAAGAAAAAAGCATAGCTGGAAAAAAAACAAGGAAAATTGATCACCTTAATTTCAACATAACTGAAAAGCAGACAGCATCAATGGTGAAAAATAAATGAGACATTGATTTCCTTTTTTTAATATGTGTAGATTTTACAGCATTGGTTTTCAAGACTTTTTTAAAGTGTGGGGTTTTTTTTATGTCAAGATTGAAATCCTATTTTTGGGCAAAAAATAATAATTACCTGTATGAACACACTGAATCACAGACTGAGCCCAGCTCATTTCATTGGCATTGAAGTTATAGCAGTGGCTTCGGAAAGGAATCCAAGATATGTGGTCAGATTCAGGACATTTTCCAATATTCTGCGGGGGATCAGAAGGAAGTACATCTAGAAGAAATGAGATATTATGAATGCTTTCATTCAGTAGGGATTGCAGTTCTTCAGATATAAAATCAAGTTTAAAAAAAGCCCCTTTCTTAAAGGTACTTAAAATATTCTTCGGCACACAGTGCTAGAATTATCAGTGACTGTCAAGAGTGACAATGAGGAGCAGAACTGCTCAGTCACAGCTGAATGATTCAATGTGAGCCTGCGCTCTTCTGTCTTACCAACTAAATCAAACTTGGACTGTCTCAAGGATATTTGAGTGTTCAGGGGAGTTTTGTTCTAGTTTATTTTGTTATAACCAACAAATTTGTATAAATAAAAGATACAGTAAAGAGCAGAAAAAGAAAAACCCTCAAGAGGTTCAAATGACAATTTGATTTTAAATGAAATATCATCTAAATTATAGTTTACTGTGGAAATTTCCCATTTAATATTTTCCTCAAGATAATAATCCTTACCTAAAATTTCTGAACAGCTTTAACTCTGACAATGCATGGAATAATCTGAAGTTCATTGGATATTTATATAGAAGCCCTTCATTTTCCTGCCAGCAATGACATTATGGAATGAAACAGTAACACTGCCAGTTATACAAGCATTTTTAAAACAAAATTTGCAAATGAATAGATATGAAGTTCAGAGCATGGTCTTGAAAAGAAATTAAAGAAAACTACACAAAAACAGATCAAAAGAAACTCAGAATTTCCATTAACTCTATGTCACTAGAGCTAACAGCGGTTGCTCTAATACAAATGAGAAAGCAAAAAGGTTCAGTCCCATCCTAAGGTTTGCCTGTAGATTTTAATTTGTAGTATTCCTCAGTGACACTCATAGAATCACTAAGAAGTATGAACTTGTGTTTCAGGCAATAGCAAACATTTTTTTCCCAGATACAACTCCTCCTCCTTTCCCCATTTTTTAGAATCTAATAACAGTGAAGCTGTGACCAGTGTATGAACGCTGCTTATGTTGAAGGAACAAAATTTAATTTATACTCAGAGCACTTTATGGGTTACAATCCTTCCCACAGAATTCCTGTCAGCAAAAAGTTTCACATTCTAGACTGAAAGGGAAATGTTTAGTACTTCTACAATGTCTATGTTCTGTCTGCCTGCGACATAGGATAACTCCTGGGACAGTTGTCGCCCCAGTCCAGTAAAATGGCGGTATCTTGGCTGGTGAATGACAACTCCATCAAAATGAAACATTGTTCATGCAAAGTAAAGGTATTGACATTACATACTCAGGCTTATTGTTCCTTAATATATACTTAGAAATTTGTATTTCAGTCAAAGCAGATCGAGCAAGGTTTCTGCCACAAAACAGAAAGTCATCACCATAGCTTACCCTCAGATTTTTTGCAGACAGGAAAATGTTTTTCATTACAAGGTGCTGTTTTCCAGGTCCCATGGAGCTCTAGATAGACACAGGCTATTTTCTGTTTTGGTTCTCCATAGTACCACTTAGAAAAAATTATTTTCCTTTTATCGGTCCATCTGTAATAGCCATAACTCTAAAATTGAAACACACATTTGACATAATTTTTCTACACTCTCATCTGCTATTTCAGGTAAGTGGATTTATACAAATGAACATTTTCACAGTGATATATAAAGCTCAGTTTGTATATCTGTGCTAGTACTGTTAAAATGTTAATTGAATAAGGACTCAGCAACATAAAATAAGACACAACAGTATGCCTCCCATGCTGAAACAGCCCATAAAGGTGTTTTGAAGGCTAAATGGTGCTTCCCAGGTGCTGCTGGTGCTCAGTCCCTTCTCAGGCAACATTGTGAGGTGGAATCACCGTCCCAGAAGAGTCAGGTCACCATGAAGGGCAATGTGACCACAGGAACACGAAACCTGTGGAAAGCTCAGGTCGAAGTGGGTCTTGGAGTTGCTTGTCAAGCAAGGACTCTAAGCTCAAGTAGTTCTGAGGAGAAACCTTCAGGAGTGAGCTGCAGCTATCACTATGAAAAATCTGAGAAAATTATTAGTTTGTTAGGAGCAAAAGATAAATACACAGGAAAAGGAAGTCTTGAGTCTTTGTTTAGACTTCCCCTCCCCACCCTTTTTTTTTTTTCTAGGAAGAATCAGAAAATTTACAAGGAAAAGGGAACAGACCCCGACAGTATATTGCTGACATTAAGAACTGAGGGATAAAATGTGATCCCACTCTAGATGTGTCAAGAGGCCAGGTACACAAGCCCCTCCTGAGCTTGGCACCATCAGGGCAAGATTGCTGCCTGGGAAACAGGAGGAACCACAAAGCTTCACTCTGCAACAGCAGGGCCAGCTCATTTATAACGACCAGGAGAACATGTCTGGTGATCCAAACTTGATCATAATGGAATTTTAACTGCCTTCTAAACCATGTTTCTATGACTGTAAAAACAACCAACTTTGAAATCAAGTGGACTTAAACACTATTATTTTGTTTTGGATAGAGATGTCCTGTGGACTTGTGCAAGTGATTCATGTCAAGGTTGGTGACTAGCAATCACTTATGTATTCTAAGACCAAGCATTTTGTCTGGCAGGGAGAGGCACTGTTAGAATCATGGAAATGCGTATTGTTCAGCAACAAGTTAATTGTCTCAGTCAATGTAGCCTTCTAAGAGGCTTTGTCAGAGTGCTGCTGCATCATATAATCAGAAACGCTATTTTTACACGACATTTATTATAAGTTCTCTCTAGGGATACTGAATTTCAGATATGTTTTGCTATGTTATATATCAGTGTGGAATCACAATTAGTAAAAACAACCACTAGTTAAGAAAATTATTACTGATGAAAAAGCTCTTTTTTATTAT
>VYZW01061472.1:22104-47211 GCA_013401315.1 Balaeniceps rex | reverse complement strand
AATTAATAGAAATAGGTTTGAGGAGACAAAGTTAATAGCCTTCTTTTATAATTTTCTGACTCTTATTTTCATTTATTGTTTCTTGGAAATTACACATTTTATATTGTATATCTTAAGGAAATGTACTTTCCTTGGCAGATTACTGCAAGAACTTTTGTCAGTTTATTAAAATTTCTTAGAATACACCAAAACTATTTCTGGTAATCTGTACTGAATTTGTTGAACTTTCATTAGGATTCATGCTGTACAAGGAGAAACAATAAAACAAATTAAAAATCCCAGCTAGTAATACTGAATATTTTCAGTAAAATCTAATAATTCTAATAATTTTAATTAATTCCAGCAGTAATTATAATACAGTACTCCTTTTCTGCAGTTCTAGACTTCTGCAAAGGAATGACAATAAGTGTAGATGCTAAACAGGCCTATTAATCTCTGGGTACAACTTTAAAAACTCGATCTCTGACATATTCAGTTGCCTTCTGCTTTAAGGCATTGATCCTAGCTGAGACAGAAGTCAGGCTGGTTACTCTAACCTTGGGTATGTTATCTAAGCTACGCATTTTCTGATTTTTTTCTGTTTACCTGTATTGTAATATACTTCCTGTCAACTTCTGTGTATTTATCTCTAAATGGGAATTGTCTCGCCCACTTTGAATAGTCAAAAAGGCTTCCGTCTGTCCAAAGATATGTACCCTCACTGTTAATGTCATTCAGTCCGATCCATGTTTCATTGGCAACATCCTTTAGGTGGAAGGTGAAGAAGGCTATTAAAAAAAATAAAAAAAGATCAGAGAAAGAGAGTAGCTGAGGAGTTGCCTTTCTTCAAATTCAGTGTAAACCAAATTCCAAATAAAACAACAAATCAACTGTTTAAAATATTGGAAATATCAAGTTCAGTATTGTTAGACTATGAGTTAAAAGAGAAAAATTACAATGGGTAATTGAAGTGAAGCAGTTTGATTTCATTAAAAAAAAAATCAGAAGGAAAAGTTTTTTTAGATAAAAATTATATAGATTTCTTGGATATATTATAGAAATCAGGGCTAGAAGGGACTTCAAAAGGATTAATCAGTCTTCCCCAAGGTGGCATCAATGACTCGTATGTCATTTCTGATGGATGTTTGTTTACTGTCTAACTTGAATATCTGTGGGCATTTCGTTGCTATGAACTATTACTATTTGTCCTATCTTCCAAGGCCATGGGGAACAGATTATTCCATTCCCTCCACATGACGCTTTTGCCAAGAGATGGGAAGTGTCATAATATCTCACTCCAGTCTTCTCTCTAGACTAAGCAGCTCTGGATCATGCTTCATAGGTTATGCTATTTAGATCTGGAGGCTGGTTCAGTCTTGTCATTAGATGGTGAAATGTGCTGGCTTCATACTCAGCGCCAAAAGGCTCAGAAGTCATACCTTGCACTTGCTCATTGTGTATAGAGGCCAAATTTCCCCCTAATTCTATACAAGCACTTCTTGCAGAGTGCCAAGTCAGTCTCTCTTCTTCTCTGGATCCAAATATTTTATAACACTGTGGGGAGAGTAAAGGATTAGGCAAAATTTACGGTGTCAAAGAGTATTAAAACCATTGGTTTCGATTAATTCAGTTCTAGTCCCTGCACGTAAAGAGCAGCAGATGCGGGATCTGCTGAAATGCGAACACTTTCAGCCAGTGAGAAGGAGACCCAGCTAATCACAGCAATGCATGTGCAGCACTTACAAACCTGTGGGCTGTCCAAGGTTAGTGCTGGGCAAGAGCGGGCAACCTCCAAAAGCTTTTGAGGAATTAAGTAGATATCCAAGGTGCGCAGGTAGAGATTTCAGGTCAAGTTACTGAGTTTTTGAGGGACTGAAATTATTTCCTGATTGGGAACGTAATTTGGGGCAGGCATCTCTCAGTCAAGTTCTTTCAATTATATACCACAGACTTAGTGCTAAAGCCTCAGCTTGTGTGAGCACACAGCATGAGTGGAACAGCGTCAGGAGGAAGTGTTCTTTTGTACCATGTATTAGTATCCCATGGGGACTTTTCCGGAATACCAATGTAAAAAATTGGGTTTGTGTTTGTGTATGTTCTGAGGGACAGAAGGTGTGTTTTTTAACTGGTGTATACTGCTTCTCCTTTTTTATGCCCTTTGAATGCATAAAAGTTTTTTCTATTTATTGCACTGTGGGATTCATTTGTGGTTTTCATTTTGTGGTTGGGTTTTTTTGAGTTCATATGGCCAGGTGTATTTTTGCTTAACTTAGCAAAAAACAATGCTTGCTTGTTTTCTATATTTGATTTGACATTTATTGCTGTTTGTGTCACTCAACTTAAGATGAGTTGTTGTGATAGCTGATTACATATGAAAATTGTGACCTTTCATTTTTTCATCTTAGTGTTACTCAGAGAAAGGGGCTCGCACTTACAGATGAGGATAATGGAACAGGATTTCTGTGCAGTAAGTATGTCTAAAATAAACGGAAAATTCTAGAAACTGAAAAGTAACTATGGCTAACTATTTAGGAACATTATACCTTAAAACATTCAAATTCACCTTTTTTTGAGATTTATATATGGACTTGCCAACATGAAAATTGGCTACACTGCTAATTAGAATACCACTTAATAAACTGGTATATAAAGTGAGAGAATTTATATAGTGAGATAAAAGGGATAGTAGTTTTCTCTACCTACAGCAAATCTGCTAAATATGGCTGAGGTTTGTTACTCCACCTTATTGTTAAACAAAAGCCAAGTTTCAGGACATCCTCCCAGAGGTGGAAGTACAGTAGGAGCAAATCCTGAGTAAGTTGAATTGTGCCTTTCACAGATGAAGCCATTTTTCACAGCACAGCTTATATCTTTCCAAAAGCCTGTAAATAAATGGAATACAGAGAATCACTGTCTGAAACTTTTGTACCACTATTACAGCAGTCAGCCCCAGACAGTATTCACAAAGCAGAAATGGAACCTTCTGGAGGCAGGTGAAATAGTTGCCGTGTATACATTTACCTAAATACACTCCTCCTTCCTCTGCGGTATGCTCATCTCCTAATAGTGATGGCGTGGTTTTAAACCTCAGCACACTTCTTATGAAAAACTGTCAGTATTGTTCAACTACCTGTTTGTGCGGTAGCCTCATATTTAAATATGTAGCAAACATTTTGGATTTTGATGCTAAACTTTCAACCACATATTTCTTGTTGCTATTTTACTCACCAAAATCTTTTGACATTATCACACAGTTTTCATCATGATTTGCAAAATTGGGTTCGTTTGGAGCCCAGGCAACATAGTTCACTGGGGTCTCATCCAGCCAGCTGAAAGAAACAAGGGGACAGTGGCTGCCGGGCAGACAGCTCTAGCAGTCATTTAGTTACAAGGTCTGTTTAGGTAAAGGGCTAAGCAAGGTATTAGCAGTGACCAGAGGGCAAAGGCTCTACATGTACTGGAGAGGACATATCCACAGCATCATGGCTGCTTCTCATCTTTTTGGTACTATCATATTCAAATTCCATCAGCATCCCATTTTGCCAGAGGTTGGATAAACAATGTCATACTCGAAGGAAAGGCTTCTTATGATCTGGACAAGACTGAAACCCCAAGATCTCACCAGTGCAGGGACTTCCCTTTGATCCCAGAAAGGTGTCCTCCTGGAAGCCTTCTACAAACAGATTTCTAAAGGAGGTTCCCTAACAGCAATTTCAGAAAGCTGTTGGGTCAGGTGTTGCTTACACTTCTTGCTTCAAGCTCACGTAACATGAACCACTGGGATTAGTCTGATTAAACCCTTACATCCACATTTTATCAAAACTTCCTGGGGTTTCTCTGTAGCCATTGGAGGCCTGGTCAGGGTTAATCTCATCCTAAGGTTGATGTCTAAAGTGGATCAGGTGACTAACATCTTAAAATCAGCTGCTTCTGCTCACTACCTGTGAAGGGTTTCTTGGGTGTTTAACTCGGTTCTCTCAGTGTAAGCCATTAACTGAAATGAATCTTAGCCATGAACTTCTATTGGTTTTACTTTCCCAGATTTGGAGGGAAAACACATCGCTCTGCTTAAATATGGAAGAACTTAACACTTCTGATCTGAGACTTCTCCTGAAAACTATCCAGAGGTCAGCTGTACAACAGTTATTAGCTTGTAAAATGAAAGCATACACAAATGCTCCCATAGAGTGAGATGAAACTACCATCATTTGTTGTCCATTACCAGTTTTCCCTTACTCACCTGAATTTCTGATCAAAGCTGACAACTAAGCCAATGAAATATGATTCCACTCTGAGTTTTGTGTAAATCTAAAACAAAAGTGATTAACAGTTAAGCACTAAACAGTTCCTCAACATCAAGTAAAAATCTGGAAGCCCATTAACCATGCCTGTGATTTTTTTTTTCCTATTTTTTTTTTTTTAATTATTATTTCTTCAGGATTTGATACTCAGGCAAGAACATTGTAGGTTCAGACCCAGGTTTCAAGCAGGCAACAGGGATATGGGGAACATCCTGGAGTGAGGAACCCACTGGACAGGAAAGCAATAATCACTGTGCCGAACACTACACATCTTGGAAGAGATAAGCAATCTGAGCCTGAACTATCCTTTGCTTCACCTTTAATGTTTGCATGCCTTTTTCCAATACTAATTTCTTTGCAGGTCCTGAACAAATATATTGTTATATAAACAAGTAATGTAGGACAATAGCTCAGGACTCTATCCTAGCTAAATAGATAAGGCTGTTCCCTTTATTTTATCAGCTGCTCTGCTTCAGAATTCAATAATTAGTAGGCTCAGTGCTTACATATTTCCATAGAAATTGCCTTTTGCTTTCATTCTGAATGACAACAAGATCTGCAAAGTTCTTCTGACAAATTCTCCGTGCTTCTTCCATGTGGACACGTTCTTTGCTGAAATAGTACTGCTTATCTTCATATATAACCCATCCATCATTCGTGGTTTGATATTCTGAAAGATAAAAAAAATAATGTATATTACATTCATATCTGGTCTATGCAAAGTCTGAAAACTATACAGTAAAATTCTATTTGAAAGAGGAAAAAATCCTACCAAATTTGTAGTTTGGTTCAGGTTTTAGCAGTGTACCTGTAACATAAAAGATCATCATGAGCAACATTCCAAATACAAAAAAACCCAGAGAGATTTGCTTTATGTAGTTGCAAACGCTTTGTATCATAGAGAAAAAAACCTAAACTATGCATTATCTAAGGCATATTCAAGATTTTAGAGCACATACCACTGGATTAAATTAAAAAATATGTATAATTTAGAAACACTTATCTAGTGAAAAATATGTATCTTTAAAGCATATGTATGTATCTCCAAAAGCACTGTTAAGCAATCCAGGATGTGCAGTAAACACTTTGTAGATGAAACTTACATCAGTTTGAAAATTTATTTAGTATTTTTACTTGGCATGCTATATTATTAATTCTTTTTATATTCACGGGACCAGAGCCAAACGACATAATCCAGCCAATATATTAAGTTCTCAAGCTTACCTACATAGTAGTAAACTATTCACAAGCTGGTATTTTGTTAGTACCACACATCATTTCCAGTGTCTCAACACATTCCTCCTATCCTGATGTCTTGGCTTTTACTAGGAAAGTCTGTTTTTAGGAGTCCTGGAGAGCCAGTAGATACCAAACCCAAGTTTCTGATTACAGGATGGACCAGGAGGAAGCAATTAACCTGTTGCCATTCCCAGAGCCAACTATAGCCCCTCAAAGGTAACTCTGCTTTCATTTGGATGCCTGTTATTTTGTTCTTCACAAGGGCTACTAATTCTGTTCTTAGCTTTCTCTATTTCTTCTGTGGTTTGATGAAGAGGAACACATTATTAAAGAAATGACAGGAACAGTTTAGATAAGAAATAAGCAAACATATGAAAAAGCAATTAAAATTCTTCTGTTGGGAGCTTTTAAACATTTTCTTCTTAAGTATTTAGTGAAGAATAGAACTAAAATATCTTCATGATGAATTTACATACTTTATGTCATTTTGATTTTATTTTTTAATCCTAACATAACTATAACATTCCTTGGTTTTCCAAAAAATGGAGTATCTTAAGTATATATGTGTCTTAAGTGACTATGAAGGAATTAACAGCTAAGCAACTCTCCTCTCGTGTTGATCGTCACATAATCTAGATTCACAATAACAAGATCTAATTCTTTTTTTTTTTTTTTTTACTTTTGAAAAGTCATCCAGGATCAAGATAAACTGATCAGAGTCTTTACGTCACGGTTTCTGAACTCCTCCTGAGTAACCTCACCAGGAGCAGAGTGCCACATCTGTACAAAGCAGCATGCTCAGCGCACCAGAAGGGGCTGCACAGGATGCACTGCTTTGCACTGGTATACGGCAGTCAGTGTTCTGATGATGCATTTGTATGACTAATCTACCCACAAGGGAACAGTGATTCTTCCTTGTCGGTTAAGCAATTTTTCAATGTTAGCATGGTGCCTTATTCGCTATTCAAAGGTAATGGTTTGTTGGCAGAGTCATCAAATATTAGAGATACTCAGTGTTTTTTACATAACTGCTTCTCCCTTCCCCTCCCTATTGTGCCTCCTACTAGTTCCCTGTGTGCATCCAACTTTCTTTTTATTTCAAGAAGCTTTCAAGAATCTCCTGCTCCAAGGAGATGCATACAAGTACTGTTTACAACCAGGAAGCAGGGATGTAAAAGTAGGACCGAGTTTTCATTATTGGTTGTCACTTAGGGTCCTCAACCCATGAAGACTTCATTTCCCGCTGGCAGGCACCCCAGTGCCTGTCCATCAGGTCCGTTTCGTGCCCTGGCACCAGATGTGGGAGGCCTGGTGCTAGGGCCCTGCTTCCCAGGCAAAGCTGGTGGATGCAGGAGTCCTTCAAGGCTGCACCAGGCTCTACTTTTGATCTCTTTTTCAGAGTTGCTGGTTCCTATAGCGATTGATCCCTCTCTTTGGTTCCCATTATTTGTTTCACAGTGGAAGCAAAGCTTTTTTCTCTTTTGTACAGAGAACTCTCGTATCCTGCATCTTTGGCTCTCCTGGGTAAGCCTGAAGCAGATAGAAATACTGGGAGGAGATAAAAGGAGATGGGATAAGTATCTTTGCCTTGCAAATGTATTAAGCCCATGGCAGAAAGAGATAAAGCCAGAGATAAAGTAATAGGGACATCTTTAACTTCCTGCATCTGAGTACAGTTGAAATATCTCCATTTATTCCTCTTGCTTTATGTGTTACCTTCACTGCAACTGGTTTTAAAATGAACAATTCCCAGTATCTTTCTTCTTTTCAAAATGTTTAAATCCATATGATTTGTTTTTGAACTTGGGTTTATTGCTCCAATTAAATGGGGAAGTAATCATACCTTTTTTTGTTTCACAAATCCAATTAAGTAAATGTTCACAGCGCAAGTCATTCCAGCGCATTTGGGGTGATCTATTAAACATAACACAATGTTCAAGTTCTTCATGGTTGTTGGGTTCACCTTCATCCCAGTTCTCATAAATTACCTGTGTTGGAAATACATCTCAATTACTATGTGATTCGAGCTGAGTGGAAGTAATTGAGATTGCCATTGTAACACAATTTCAGGATCTCATCATCTCATGTACCTTGTTTATGGGATCAGTAGGAGTTCAGATAGGTCTGAGAGGGCTGTGAAAGTCATGCTGATCAGCTCACTTTCCCCATCGCTCCCCGGAGAAGGTGTAAAGATTACACAGTATAGAAAATTATGTATGTGATGGAGGAAAAACTGATGGGCGGAGGGAGTCGTGTTTATCTCGCTTTGTGAAAGATGGCAACCTGACTTCTCTGTACTGACATACAGCAGTGCCCGGTCTGGGATGCTGTGAAGATCTAAGAGCACGGACTGTGGGAGATGGGATATAACATGGTACCAGGGATGAAACAGAGGCAATTTTGTACTTCCATTAGTGTGTTAAGACAGTGCCATCACTGAGCACTGCAGCTGTTCAGCTGATGGATGAAGGGCTGCCATGCACCTGCTGAAGGTTTAAAGAGATTGGAGAAAAGGCATAAAGAGATGAAAATCTATATATTCTAAAGGACAGAAAGTCAGTTAATATCCACCAAATAAGTACTCACAGGGGAACCATCAATCCAGGCAAATCCTTCATCAGGATTTAAGAGAAACAAACCGATCCAGAAAGCCTGAGTGTTCAGTCCTTTATCCCTAAAATAAATCATTCAGTATAGATACATAAGTGTAGAAAAAGGGGACATGATATAAGTGCTGGAAAGCATAGAAACATGCTGCTTTCTGAAGTGGGAAATGTTGGCCCATAGCCAGGCTCACTGCCTGCACTCTGTCAAGGGGTTTGATAGTGCTCTGTGTTGGGACAAGACTTGCCAGATTTGAATGTAAGTTAAAGGACAAGGGATGTGGCACAGAGCTAGCTCAGCCTCCCACCCTTGTGGCTGTAACACAGCTCTTGGCTGTAGCAGGAGCAGCATGGACAGAGGCTTTAGCAAAAGTAAAACATCAATAGAGAGCTATAATACAATTTAACTAAAGAAAAATAGTGAAAAATGGTTTTCAGCTGCTTTGATTTGCTTCTTGGCACTTCCTATGTAGTTTATTTAATAGTTCATGCTATTTATCTTGTTGTACCTATGGACCAGACAAAACAGAGTCCTATTTCATTCACTACATAACACAAAGATTTCCCTCCGCAAAGATTTCATAGTCTAAAGCAAAGAGACTTAACAGACAAGTAAAATCACATTCAGCGTCTCACAATACTGAAAAATAATATAATGAAGAAGGGTGAGATCACAAAAATTTTTCTATGTGACAGTTTTAAATCTGTTTGAGAAATTAAACCTAGATCCACCCCTATGTGAAACAGTTTTGGTTAAATAGCTATATATTATGTGTCATTGAGATGTCTTGACATTACAGAATACAATCAGAATGCAGTGGTCTAATTTGGGGGGAAAATAATGGCATAATTTCTACATTGTGGGCAAGACATAGCATCTACAGTGCTAGCAAAAATTAATTAAAATTAATTCCTGTTTGATTTCAGGAGTCTTCAGTTTATAGTCAGAAAATTTCCACATTAAGTCCTTGCATTTTAATTTACATTACACATTAACTCAAGGGGGTTTTTGAATGTGTTGATTAAAATAGGAATTGCAGCCGATTAAAAAAAGGTACAGTTAGAGCTGCACATTTTATTGTCTCCCTTCTGGAAGATGGACTAACACGTACAGAGTTGATCAGATCTGGAGAACAGCCTTGATAAAAATCTGTGATGAAGTTTTCAAAACTATTAAAGCCTCTTTGAAATATTCAAGATTTTTTTTTGAAAAAGCAAAGTTTCAGGATGATACTTCCAGATGAAAAATTTCCATTTTAATGTAAAATTTGATTGGTTTTATTCACCCGCTTGCCCAGCTCCAGATATATTTTGAAGGAATTCTTATGTAACATAACATGAACATGAAAAATAATCGTTGTGCAAGTACTCACGATGCTAATTGCCATAATAAAATTTGATCTTCTTTTGTATTGATTGTGACCAGATTTCCTCCTATTTCTCTACAGAATTCTTCAGCTTCAAACCAAGACTTCTTTTGGTTTCCCTCTCTCACAAAAAACTATTGAGAAAAAAAAGTAAAAATAAATTACTAAATGTGCAAAGTTTGGCATATAAAAATATATAACTGCCTATGTAATTAAAATCAGTATCACTTTAGCACCTCTTTATTCTTGAGTGAGACAACATAACATCTGTCAAGACCTATAATACTAAACATTTTATTTATTTATTAAAAATATTAGTAATGTAAAGTGTAAATATATTTTTCTTAGCATCCCCTATTTTAAAATAGGGCATAGCACAGGCATCTGAGGAGAACAAAAGGTATCACAATGTACAGAGAAGAAAAAAAAAATTTATAAATTAATTGGAACTTTGACCACTGAAAGGCTCAAAGAAAGATGGAATAGCTCAGTTGTGATATTTTGCAGTAGAAAGCAGGAGAGTTTTGAGAAATGGAAGGTGCAATGAAAATCAAGAGGTTGGAATAGAAAAGATAGTATGGATGGAGAAAGCCATTTGGCAAGGTGCTGACCCTGGCCGAGGAAGAGGTTTTTGTATGGTGGTGCAAGCATACAAATAGCTTCACTTTCTACTATGAAGTATGTACATTCCTTAAGTAAGGAACTGGATGCTTAACATTTTGGGGAAAGGATAACCAACAATTGGGTAATTGGCAGAACCAATAATGTTAGTAACAATAATTGTGACATAGAAGTTGAGACCCTTATAAATACGGGGCTAAAATCATCTCAGGCCTCCCAACAGGCAGAGAGTATCAAGAAAGAAAGAGCGAGGATGCTTATGTAAAGACCTGGAAGAGCAATGTTGCATATTTACTTTCACCTGATCTATTTTGCCTTTTCTTTACTTTTTTTCTTTTCAAAAAGGAGACTTTTAAAGGCATTTTTAGCTAAATCAAGAGAACACCCAAAACCTTTACTTGCTGAAGAGTCACCAATGTCAAAATAAAGCGGGGTCTAAAAGTATCACTGAAAGTATTACATGTACTATGAGAAAAGTTTGGCAGAGGGCCAGGTTTCCATAAGTTTTCTCTTAGAAACATTGTCTTATACAAGTGACACTGCCAGCTTTTGAGATGGAATACTATGTTTTTCTGAAATCCCAAATTCATGGAAGCAAATAAATTAGGTGAGGTTCTCACTTAGCATTTAAATAAAAGAAAGTGTATTTCTACCACTCTGTTTTCATTGTTTCAGGTTTTCCATTGTTGACTTTCATTATATTTGATGGATTTTCTCATGGTTTTTTGCCCTTGAATACCATGGAGAAGATCATTCAAAAAAAATGACCCAGCACCTGGGTCCCTGAGTACCATGGTGACCAGGGCACTGACCCCTGGGCTGCCCTGTGCTCAGGCTCTCAGTGAAGGTAGACACACACTTACTTTGAAGCACGAGTCTGCTCGGGAGGCTCTGTCCCAGCCTTCAGCACAGACAGCCTCAGGGACCCATATTGGAGGAGCAGGAGGCAGCACTCCCGCTGCCCGCTGTTTGCAAAGATAATTTGCTGTCTTCTCACAGCTAACAACATCCCATAATCCAGATGCAGTTCCAGTTGTCATGGCAACACAGCCTTGCTCTTTCCCTTTGTGATATGGAAAAGAAATGAGTAAAACCAAAGTCTTAATTGTTCTCTAGGAAATGAGACCTTTGCTTTTATTCATAGAAAATTATGAAAAAGAAGATGCAGATTATGCAGATTAAAAACCATCCTAGATATAAAATTGTTTTTAATACCTCCTGCCAGAGCCCAGATATGGGTCAATGAGTCTCACAGACACACCTTTGCCAAAAATGGAGATTTGCAGGTTTAGAATACAAATCTTCCTTATCTTGCCACCCCAGGGAAATCACAGGGCAAATGGCACTTGATTTTATTTACATATGTAGCAGATGGCCTGACAACTACTTTGGGGTTCTCAATATCCAAGTAATTCAATTTCAAGAAGGCTGATATCAAGTACAACAGGTTTGTTTTAAGGCATAACTAGCTAGTGTGAAGGCAAGAGTTCCCACGTAGGAGCTAATCTGTTTTGCTGAAATGCAAACCGGCTGGACTGTTCACTGCTCATTTCTCACATAATCACCTTGTGAGTCAAAAAACTGTCCATAATAATTTTTCTCAATCTGATGAGTTGTTGTCAGCTGGTGTTAAAAAGTTGAAAAAAATGGGACCGTGGACGTTGTTAACTCCTGCACAGTATTGCCTTCAGTCTAACCATTAAAAATCTGTTTCTGTACAACTTCGCAGGAGATTGACCTACACAACACCTGACACTCAGCTGTGATGGTGCTTGTTGCACTGGCATCAAACACAAGGTCTGATGGTGTTGGCCACCTACAGCTACAAGCACAGAAGAAAGTGCCTACTCTAATTTCTAAAACCAGGGGATGGAAAGCAGAAACCTGCATGAGTTGCAGCTGCACTCCTATCACAAGGGTTGAGCCCATGCAGAGCTTACCTGGCATTGCTGTGTTCCAGTGTGTAAAGAGAGGAGTTTCACCACTGGTCCACCTGAAACTCCCTCGTTCTTCTGTGTCAGACAGACCAATCCAGAAATATTTTTCAGACCTCAGCCCCGTCAGATTAATCAGAAAGGCTTGCTCATTGCTGAAGTGAAAAACAGTGTTCATTCACAACCTATTACCTTGCAATATTAATCTAAGTGGTACAAATAGAGTATCACTATCATGCTAGCATGACCCCAAGGCAACAGCTCCTCAATGAAGTTCAGGCAAAACCTCAGCAGGCTTTTAAGTGTGCTCAAAAGAATTTGGTGAGGGACAACTTTCCCCTTTCAGCTGAAGGCATCTTCACTCCTTTCAACGCAGTTCTGTGAAATGTCGCAAATCGCTGCTCACGTGGGCTTCTAGTTGTATTCTACTATCTTCCTTGTCTTTCCAAATCTTTAAGGTATCTCAAACAGACCACCAAGTAAGGACCAAACAGCTTTGCTAGCCATCAACTCTGAAGGCAGTCATGTTCCTCAGAGGCCATGAAGCCTGCAAAGCCTGACTGAGGTATGGGTGGTTTGGAGATGATAAATTCTGGCTGTGGTGGGCCAGGTCCCAGGGAAGATTTCCTACATTTGTTCAGAATTTGGCTTAGAAGTTAGTTTAGGAAAATACTTTTGTTAAAGCTTTCCTATCATAATGAGATAACACCCACCAGTAAATAGATGAAAATTGTAGTTACTACTTTACAATATTAATAAATTCAAAACAAAAAAAAAAAAAAAAAACAAAAAAAAAAAACCAAAAAAACATAGAAGTTGCTTTAATTAGGAATTGAAAGATAAGAGAAAACTGTTTAACTCAAGAACCCCCCAAATTTGAAAACTTTTATAACAGATTAAGTAGAAAGCCCTAAAACATTGAGTCTTTTTTTTTTCCTGCATGGATAATTTTATTTGGCTTACTACTACAAAATTTTTGAAAAACACTGATAAAACACTTTGAAGAGTTCAAAAAATGGGCAAGTTTTGCAAGTTTCTCCATCAGAAGCACTGATTTTGAAGTATAAAAAAAGATATTTTCCTACCTGCTTTCCACCGTAGCTAGATAAGCTTTGCTCTGTTCACATGTCTTATTTGCTTCTGAGAATGTCAAAAGTGCAGAGCCCACCAAGTAACAGTGAAAATCATATCTTTTCCAACCCTGTGACAAACAAAAGGTTCTTAATGTGAAATTGAAAGAGACTTCAATATAGAAATTAGTTCTGTTCTTTTGTGTATAATTATTTGATGTTAAATTTGTTGCAGCTGAGCTTAAAAACAAGATGAGACTGGACCAATCTGTTAACAAACAAAAGCTGATTTTTTTGTTGCTGTTTGCTCTTACAGAAGGCCTTTTTTGCTTAAAGGATGACATTAAGATCTTAGTTTTCATCTCTTTTATGTGTACGTGACTTTTCAAAGAAAATTGTGACTGTGCTATTTGCTATTTCATTCCAATGCTCTGTAAGGCCGGGATTATGCAAACTGCACCATAATGAGCCTGTGATTCATTCAGGGGGGAGCTGCAACTCCAGCCTTCCAGAGCTGCAGGATCTGACATAATGAAATACAAAAATATCGCAATATGGAAATGAATTCACGTACAAGCACAACTCCCCAAAGCTGCCTCTGCCATCCCTAAATGCAATGGATGAGGAGACTTTCTGAGTCAAGAGGAATCCAGTCAGTGCTTGTTTGCAGGGAGGGTAGAAAGGAGGAATATCCATAAAACACCCCTGCTTCTTCCCACTCTTAGAGAGAGCTATGCTGACCGATATAGATATAACGATTCTGAAAAGGTCCATTTTGGAAAAATTACTTGTTTGGAAAAAAAATAACCTGCTGATATCACTCAAAGGCCAACTAAGTAGTCCATCAGTAGGAACATGGTACAGAAAAGCTGGTCCTTTTCTGTTTTGAAATTATTTTCTTTCTTTTATCGTTCTTATATAGTAAGGACTTTATAAAGACTTTAAATAGACAGCAGATCTGAGAGAAGAGACAAAGTGGCTTTAGGTAATTTTACATGTATGGTTAGGCTAAGAGCATAAACAGAGAGAACAGTGGTGAAATTATGATTTAAAAGATATTTGCAATTTTGTCACGGGGTGGCTTATCTGGGAATGGAGGGAAGGACAGTATTCATGAACATGTAAATGAATCTTGACTTTTGAGTATTTTCAGAGCAAAAATGAAAAATGCACATATATTAGTAAATTGCTAGTAGGAAAAGACTAGGTTTCCTCAAGAGTAGATTTGCTAGAAGATACAAACACAAAGATTCTAAAAGAAGCAAGAACCAGTAAATTAATTCCTGTTCATTTTTCCCAACATAATTAATTTATGAGAGAGCATTTACCTTCTGGCAGCCTGGGTCCTTGATTGACTCTTTTTCAGAGGATTGTGTTGAAGGCTTCTTTTTACAGATGTAACCAAGTTGCTTATCACAAACATCTGTTGCCCAGTATCCATCCTAGAATAGCAGGGAGAAGAAATGAATGTAAAAAAAGGGGCATTCATAAACATAAGAAAACTAGTCTTTTCCTCTTTCTTCACTACAAGGCCCACTGAAATATGTTACCTAGGAAGGCTATAAGATCATTGCTGGAGATTTATTTAAAAAAAAATAGAGATATCTCTCAGGATTGGTTTAAGATCCATTTGATGCTGTTTTGAGTTGAAAGAAGGAAATTAATAACTTGAAGTCTCAGCATTAGTTGCTATCATAACTCTCTATTTGATTAGAGGTTTTGTAAAGGTACATCTCATCTGGGGCTAATGGATCTGCATTTAGAGCAGGATTATTTCACTACAATTCTGGAAAAAAGATCAATGAAACTGAAATAATGCACATGTGAGTGTGTTGCAGTAAATCTAACTATTTTATCCATCAAGAAGAAGACTCTGAAAATAACTGATTTCTTTTAAAAAAGGAATTGTGTAAAAAATAAAATTTAAGTAGGAGCTTTTTTCCCCATAAAACCTGGTTTAGCATCAATTCTATTGATGCCTAATACTGGCAAACATCAATATCATTCAATGATCTAACAGTTCTTTCAGTAACAGCATTGCTTTTATAACAGCATTTTCAATTTCCTAGAATCATAGAATCATAGAATCATAGAATGCTTTGGGTTGGAAGGGACCTTTAGAGGTCATCTAGTCCAACCCCCATGCAGTGAGCAGGGACATCATCAACTAGATCAGGTTGCTCAGAGCCCCGTCCAACCTGACCTTGAATGTTTCCAGGGATGGGGCCTCCACTACCTCTCTGGGCAACCTGTTCCAGTGCTTCACCACCCTCAGTGTAAAAAATTTTTTCCTTATATCTAGCCTAAATCTACCCTCCTTTAGTTTAAAACCATTACTCCTTGTCCTGTCACAACAGGCCTCGCTAAAAAGACTGTCCCCATCTTTCCTATAGGCCCCCTTTAAGTACTGAAAGGCCGCAATAAGGTCTCCCCGCAGCCTTCTCTTCTCCAGGCTGAACAGCCCCAACTCTCTCAGCCTGTCCTCGTAGGAGAGGTGCTCCAGCCCTCGGATCATTTTTGTGGCCCTCTTCTGGACCCGCTCCAACAGCTCCATGTCCTTCTTGTGCTGAGGGCTCCAGAGCTGGACGCAGTACTCCAGGTGGGGTCTCACCAGAGCCGAGTAGAGGGGCAGAATCACCTCCCTCGACCTGCTGGCCACGCTTCTTTTGATGCAGCCCAGGATACGGTTGGCCTTCTGGGCTGCAAGCGCACACTGCTGGCTCATGTCCAGCTTTTCGTCCATCAGTACCCTCAAGTCCTTCTCCACAGGACTGCTCTCAATCCCCTCATCCCCCAGTCTGTATTGATATGGGGGGTTGCCCCGACCCAAGTGCAGGACCTTGCACTTGGCCTTGTTGAACCTCATGAGGTTCGCACAGGCCCACCTCTCCAGCCTGTCCAGGTCCCTTTGGATGACATCCTGTCCCTCAGGTGTGTCAGCTGCACCACTCAGCTTGGTGTCATCTGCAAACCTGCTGAGGGTGCACTCGATCTCGCTGTCTATGTCGTTGATGAAAATATTAAACAGCACTGGTCCCAGTACGGACCCCTGAGGAACACCACTTGTTACCAGTCTCCATTTGGACATCGAGCCGTTGACCACTACCCTCTAGTTGCGACCATTCAACCAGTTCCTTATCCACCAAACAGTCCACCCATCAAATCCATATCTCTCCAATTTAGAGAGAAGGATGTTGTGGGGGACCGTGTCGAAGGCATTTGTTTCTGTTAAAATTAATGACACTTTTTGTGTGTGTGTATGTGTGTGCACGCACATGTATGTAAATGTGTCAACGAAGTCTTACAAGAAAATAAAGTTTGTGAGTGAAGTAGTCAGAAATACTACAGGATTTTAGGTTAGGTATTTGGCAGGTAGGTGTTAGTGCTCTCTTTATGTCACAGATGAATAAACATGCCCTAGTGCCAGGTCTTCATGCCTCAGTGCCATGTCTCAATGAAGTGACATTGAGGGACATAATGGTCTATCGGATTGGAAAATGAGGTATGCAAATAGCATCTATGATAACCACACAATGTATTTACTAGTTCATCCCCATTCCTCTCCCAGAACTATAACTTTTTTCATTGCTGCAGCCAAAAGAATGAATCTAATGTAAAATTTCTGGATCAGACTTTTCACCAGATAAGAAATCTCAAAAGGTAGCACTAGAAAAAATGTTGCCTCTCTTTTTCTGATCTTTCCTGTCCTCTGAACTTCTCTTCTGGTTGATGGCAAATTTATGGGGAAAACTATTTTAAGCTAAGATATAGAATGACTCCTGAATAAGTATATAAAGGCAAGTGATTTCAGACTGTTGTAGTTATTAGTTTGCATTACTATAAAATGACTGCATGGTTATACCTGCCCCTTCATAACAACGCAGTCCTCCAGACCGTTTGTGTAGGTGGGATGCCTGAACTGCCATTTGGTGAACGTCACAAGAGTCCCATCACTCCACTCGAAATAGAAGTGAGATTTCAGGTCATTCAGACCCAGCCATAGCGCTTCTGTTGGCCCTGAAGCATGAAAAGAAATAGGTTTGCTTATGGTCTGCTATGCAATACAATGAACAAACAGGGGTGGATAAATTTGGAATGTGGTACATGAGAGGTGGTCTTCATGCTCTAACAAAAATGCTGGTTTCCTCTCAGATCTGCAGTAAGAGATGTCTTGGTCTGTACTGAAAAGGCCTCAGATTCTATCCAGAAATCCTGAGTTTAATAAACACAGGGGTCTTTGTGGCTGGCGTAAGATTTTTGCACACTTTCTGAGTATCTGTGACTTAGAACAACAAAATGGCCCCTAGCATGGAGAGTAGGACAGTGAGTGGCTGTGAGTGTCCCACCTGTCAGGAGATCATACTGAGCCCAAGCCATGAAGATAGCTGCCAGTACATGTCCTTAATGGGGAAGCATTAGAGGGCTTGTAATGGCCCATCTGGTGCGTTCAGCAAGTCCGGCACATGCAGCAAGTGTCAGGACTGGTTGCTACAGATCCAAGGAAAACCAGAAGTTGAAAGATGTTATTTTCTTAGAAGGAGATATAGCAAGACGTTAACCTCAGCAAGAGGTTTTAATCTCAGCAAGAAGTTAAATTTCTTCTAAGTTTGGAGCTCAGTTCTGAAGATATTGAACATAGAATAAAGATGCCAAAAGTGCACTTTTTAGAGTTCTTTATGTGTCTCTGTTAGGAATACCATTTTTTTTTCTTTTCCCGTTTTGTAATGTTTTACAATGTAGATTATTTCTTGATAAATATAAATATACTTCTATGCTTATGCAACAGCAACAACATAAAAGAGCACCATAAGTTAGATTCAGCCTTCCACTTGTGACACTTCAGAGAAAGCATTAATATTTAATATGAAGCCCAGCTTTTATGTCACAGATGGGGCAAACACAATACAGGCTTATATATATACTCACTGTAACCAAGCTGTGACACCAGAAAGCTGTATTCAGCAATGTTGTGGACACTTGCCAAATCTCCATCTTGCCCCTTACATGAAGTCAGAGCTTCTTTCCATATTTTGGGTTCCCGTTGAATGCTGTAGCAGTGGCCTGCGTATGGCCGCCAGCCATCTGGGCACTTAGTCGGTCTCAATTCCTCTAAAATCAAAGCACAATTTCTCAGAGTAGTTTTGTAAGAGGAAAATATAGGACAGTAGAATGAGGTCTCTCGAGCACTCTTTACAAAAGTGGAACTCTATGAATAAACATAAAGCTGTAGTTAGAAATGCAAATACATTCAAATGAAAAAAACAAATATCATTAAGGCACAGTATGCTAAATATGCAAATAGAATGATGTCTCCTTAGGCATAGAATCATTGCAAAATGCCCACATTGTGTAAGAAATGCAATTTGAAATAATGCTCTGGGAGGAAAGAGAGACCAAAGCAGATGTCAGCCTCTCCCCTCTTTGCCCCCCAGAGCAGTTTGGTCAGTGTGCCGTGGTCTCCCGTGCTGCATGCAGTGGCCGACGTTAGGCTCTGCCTCCTTTTCAATGTCTTCTTGCAAACACACATAATTTTCAGACATGGAAAAGCATGAAGTAACTCTTTAGTAACTGCAGGTCAGTAAACAGTGCAAATTAGTGCAGAGTTGGTAGTTTTCTCTTCATATTAACTCAGTGGCTTTTTTATTACTTAGATTCCTAAGTATCTTTAAAAGCTTACCTTAAGCATGCTTTAAAAATAGTCCTGCATTTCTTTTTAAGGTTAATAAGGGAATAAAGATTCTCTGAAATTACTTCTCCACTTTCTTTAATATAACTACTTCTTTAAAAGTAGCTTTTATAACATTCCCAGATGACAGCCTCCAGCGGATTCCTCCTGCACGTGGCATGTTCACAGCCACGTTGTGTCATTGAAGCCCCAGGTCAAGGTGGTCTTTGAATGAAATGTAGCCTGTATGAATACTGCTGCTCCTCCTGCTCTGCTCATGTGAACCCAATGCATTGCATACTGTTGTCATCAGAGGAGGATTTTTTGCATTAATATTAGAGTAACTGCAATTGCTCATTTGGAGCAAATGAGAAGAAAATGAGAAGCATAAAATTTCTACTGTGTTTATGCAAATTTGATTGCTGACACTGGTTACCATGACAGAGCAGCTTTTATCTGTCTTGCAAGGATGAATGATAGAGTGATGGAACGAAATAATAATATTCTCCTATGGATGGTTAATACAGAATGGGAGGACAAAAGCAGTATCTAAAAGTCTGTGTGTGCATGTATAGCTGTGTTTTTCAAAGGTTTCTAACATCTTGGTTGAAAAATAAGGTTGCATACGTTTTATCATTTGCAGATCTTTACAGATTGCTCTTCCTAGCAGCCAAAGAAAAATGTTTCTTTTTATTTGACTAACCTACCTTTTGGTAGAATGTCAGACTTTGAACTGAAGTCTCTCTTTTTACAAATGTAGCCAAGTCTCTGGTTACATGCTTGGTTTTCCCATTTAGCATTTTTTCTGGGATTCATCACTGCACAGATTTTCCCAGGGAGCAGGAAAGGACTTCCTTTGAGTAAGACAGAAAATAGAATCTCACAGCAAAAATATATAAAAAAGATTAACAAAACCATCATATGATCGGTAGAAACAGCAACTTATTCTGTTTTCTTCAATGTTTAATATGAAGAAGCCCTCTCCCATATGATAACTGGTGTTGTAATTTATAGCATGATGCTTTTAGTCTATGCTTTGAGAGTGAAGTAATGACCCTCCATTGACTTTGTGTCAGGATAGTACTGGGAAATTTCTGTTTCTTTTCCTGATATCCTGGTGCTCACAGACAGAACAGCTGAAGCTAGACTGTTATGCTGTGTCAAAAACTTCCAAACTTTAAAAATATTCAGTTTTAAATTATACCATCCCTCCAGTATGTCTCAAGAATTTAACAATTCTACTTTCCTATAAAATAGCTTTTCTCTTTTCTGTTGCAGTGTGTTAAAACTTCTGTAAGCAGCAAAAGAAATTTCCTGATACAGAATTTTTAAAAACTTAGAGGAGAGTTTAATTATTCCTTTGCCACCATGTAACTTTTTCAAAACAGAGGATGGCTTGAAATACTTGTGGCACAAAGAAAACACGGGACCAAAAAACCAACAAGCAAACAGAAGAACTCCTCACGTGAGGAGCACCACAAACCCACCCCATCTCCCTTTCTTGAGGGAATTCAATTTTGCATAAACTGCTGAGGAATTATGAGCTGGCTCTGTAAGCCTCTCAATAATATTTAGAATTTCTCCAGACAACAGAGTGCCATTATTTTCTAAATATTTTGCTACTTTTGGAAGATTTGATTTATCTTTGTACTCTTGGGCAACATGTTATGGAAAAATTCTGATCTCTGGTCTGTAGGTTTAGATATCACTCCAAATGATACTCTGCTTTCATAAACATGCTCTCTGCTTATATAAGAAAATAAAATAACTTGCTATAGCTGATATCCACAGTGAACTTTATAATTTGGAAGTGTACTTCTTAAAATAAAGATCTAGATCTTCAGCTATTGTGAATCAGAGTGGGCTTTCCTGAAATAAAAGTAGCTAGGGCAGTTTTTGTTGGTGTCTTACCAGAATCCATTCAAAGATTACAAAATAGATACAGTTCTTACCTGGAGCCCAGTTTAAATATCTGAAAGGGCTGCCCCCAGCCCATTGCCATCCACTGTTGAAATTCAAAGCATTTAATCCAATCCAGAATGCAAAACTGAATTTTTTAGTTAGCTCTAAATTAGAAAAAAAAGTCAGTTGTATCTACCTATTCTCATTCTTAGCAAGTTCATCTAAAAGAAATAAAGTTAAAAGTAAGAAATTTATATTTCTTAGTTTAAACCAGCCCCAAACCAGTACTTTCCACATTACTGAGGTGCACAGATTAAAAAAAGGAAAATATGCAAATGAATAAATATTGATTTAGCAGAGATCTCAGTAGTTAAAAGGGCAAATGAACATCTTATTTCACTACTTAAATAAGAGTTTACTTCTCTCACTTTGTTTCATTACAACATAGGAGATCTAAAAAAACCCTTATTTTCATTAGGGAATTGTGCTAAAATATTTCTGCAATAGATTTCATGGAGTAAACACATCAAAAAGACAAAGACAGTGTGCCAATCTGTTGCTTCCAGATTTTTTTCTGTGAGTGGTTTCAAAGCCTCCTTCATACCATTTATAACCAAACTGATACCATGATACTTGTATCTGCAATCCACTGGAGTTATTTGGAGTTTATGTATGCAAATGTACCCATATTAGGACCAATCTAGCCATTATCATATGTTGTCCTAGAAAGATTAATAATCCTTGACACACAGAGGAAAAAGGTAAATTTGAGGACCAGACCATAGCCCTGCTCAGGAATGAGTGCACTGGCACAAAGGCAAGTGGAGGAAACCCTCCCCCTGGGGCAGGCTGCAGAAGATGTGGTAGCTGCTACCTGGAGCACAAAGGTGGGATGGGGTCGTTTCCCTCCCTGTAGAGGTTTGGGACCAACCCTTCATAAAAAAATGCCAGCTAGTGGAAGGGCTGTTCAGACCACCTCCCTTTTGGCAGCTGCTGAACCAACGCTGACACCCTGTCTTCTTTGCTGAGACAGAAGACAAGGCAGCCAACTTCATTGTCTAAATTTTTGGGGCAGCATATTTTAAGGTCTTGTTCTCTATCATTTTACCTCCTATATATGCTTGCTCATGAATCTCTGTGATGCTTAATAGTTCTGCATTTTGCTGCTGACAGCTTTTCCTTGCTTGGTGCCATGTTAGAGATGATTCTGAGTTTATCTGATAGTGAGTGCCAGTTGAAACATCTTCTGTCCAAAATCTTTCTGTGTCATCTGAAGGAAGTGACATAGAGCACTGCAGTTAGAGGATTGACATTGCACCAACTAAAAGCAAATGAAGTATGTAATGGTGCAAAATCTCTAAAAATGCACAGTATTAACTGTATGCTATCATCAATTTTAAAGCACCAGAAAAATTGAAGTCAGATTAAGCATCAATTTTTAAAAAGTGTAATTTTTTTGAAATGAAAAACATTGGTTTAGATTTCTAAGTGTTTAGAAGGGAGAGAATGGGTTTCCAATATTTGCTTTTAAATTTTCTTTTACACAAAATGTAGTACTAGGTAAACCAGACATATCTGTTCATTGAAAAAAGAGATTCCAGGGTGAAGTCAGAGGCGGAAAGTGAGCCTGTAGGGGAACTATGACCCTGGAGGCTCTTCATCCCTGTGGGGCAGGAACTCCCTCTTAGCTCATCATCAAGAGAAGCAGCTTTTTCAAAAATGGCGGAACCTGGCCCTTGACAGCCCGTGTGCTACACAGTCTGTGTAGCACCAGTGTGCAGATCAGCTGCAGTGTTTGTTTGCAGAGCAACTCACCTTGTGAAACTGTTGTGTTATTGGGAAGGCAGTTGGTGAGAAAAGTGAAACAGTTTGTGTCCTGAGGTGGAGGGATCCAAACATAAGCTCAGTGCAGAAGATAGTACAAAGATGGGAGAGGAGGATAATTTTAGCGGCAGCATTTTTGTGTAGGCTGGCAATAGGACACAAGGACAAGACAGGAAATGGATGTTAAGAGGCAAAACCAGTATATAGCAGTTTAAGTCAGAATTGACCTACTGGGCATGTCTAAGGAATAAAGAGTACTAGGAATTTTTTTAAAGGAAGATATCGGTCTAAATTCATGCTGGTCATGCCATGCATTTAAGTCACATAAAATGAGGTATCAAAGAGCCTCCTCACCTCTCTGGTCTACAAGGAGAAACAGCCACCTCCAGCAGGTAAGTCAGAACCTGGCTGGGCTGCACCACACACTGGAGGCACCTCTTTGTCTCCGCTTGCTATAGAGGGAGCATTTGGCTACTGGGGCTAACGTTCAATGAGATTATTTTCATTTGGGCTACACTGACAAGGTTTGTCATGAGGGTGTGCAGCCGGTAGCTGATAGAGAACCTGGTAGCTCAATAGATGGTTTTCTCAACTATGTTTCATGACAAGTTAATAAATAAAATGCAGGACTTACTTATTAGTGGGCAAAATCCATACAGTTTATCAGCATCAAAGTCTGCAGTTGTCGCACACCAGAGCCAGCCATCTGACCTACCAGCATCTGTGCACTCATTGTACTGTTTGCCTTCATATATGAAAGGGAATACACATGGCTGTCCATTGGCCTTTCCTTGTAATGTAAAGGTATCTCAGGGGAAGAAATGGTTAAGAGAACATATGAAAATAATCATAAAATCACAAATCTGACTTCCCAGTAATGGATCTATCTATCAGTATATCTGTCTATCTAAATTGAGAGGTCACACCATCTTTTTTTATTTAATTTTTATCATTTTTCCCCTTGTGTAGGTAGAGATTTTAAATAAAATGTTGGTTTAATAAAATTTGGGTTTTAAATACTGTGTTTAGAGTTTGATATATATACCTCGTAAGAAAGTCATATTCTGTGATGATAAGTTGATGATAAGTTGTGGTTCCTGAAGACAGAAAAACCACAAGTAGATCTCAGACAAGTTCACTACATTGTTGTATTCTGTATGGCTCAATAGGTTTGCTTTATCACTCCTTCTTTTCATTAACTGTTTAAAGAAAAAGGATAGCTGACCAGAGAAAATACAGGTCAGGTTTTTATGAGTGTATTTACACAGTAAAAATTTTAGGTTTCAGTTGCAGATTTCTGCACTTGGAGAGGTCTTGCAGATTCACCGTCAACTCAGATTCTTTAAGGTTAGCAATGCTTCATCTTTCTAAACTATCACAGTATTACAGGAGCGTTCTTTTATCCTGAAATTTCTGATATACACACTCAATCTCACATTCATGCAAACACATTCATCTGCTCAGTTCTACATACATTACTGTTTTACTGTTTCTCTCTATAGCTATACCCAATGAGTGATATACATCTTCAGACTAGAACTATTCTAATTTGGTCAGACTGGAGGGGAGGAGCCAGTTCTTCCTTCTCATACCTCATCTCTTGGAGCAGAAAGAGAAACTTGCACAGCTATCATGAAAACATGGCTCTAAAACCCTCTGACTGATCACTGCACCATGGGTAAATGGAAAGAGCTCCATGCTTCCTCATCTCTCCTCGCCCTCCAGTACAGTGCCATCTGATTTAATATTTCCACAGAAAGAAATTCCAGTTTAAAGATCCTGCTCTTGTTACCTCCATTTCCCCCAACATCCCTACATCTCCCCTCTTTTATTCCGTGAATCAAGAACTGCCAGGATAATACCCAACATACCCTTTAGATCATGTATCAAATCTGATAACAAATACAAAATAATCAGTCTATGCATTAAAACTGTAAAGCTGCCCAAGGAAAAGCATTTTCATATCTAGTTTAACACAAAACCAACAGGAAACTTACCCAGCGACTGTAATGAACGATGCACGAGGGAAAGAAAAACGAGGAACCTGGAGAAACTCATTGCAAATATAACTTGCTTTTCATTCCTCTGCCAAAAGTTGGACTATGAGATTGGCAATGTATAAAATCCTTCTGAGTGAGGATAGTAACAGGTCCTTCTCTGTTTCAAAGGGTTGATGGATAAAGCTCTGTAGTGTAAATAAGGAAATATCCTGTCACATGGTATTTTGAAATAACTAGAATGCACATTGCAAACACTGCTCTCTCTGAAGAGCGAGTCGCTTCCAAAACTGAAGTCTCCATCCTTGTAACTAGAGGTGGTGACATTTGCTTTTTTCTGGCACTTTGCTAGTATTATGTATGGGTCAGTTGTTGGGGTGCTACACAGGACAGACATCTAAAAAAGCAACTTGAGAATTGGTGACAAGAAGCGTGCAGTCAAATAGCATCAATTAAAAACTCAATCTCTGCTTTAACCCTTACATCTCAGACACAAAGGGAGACAAAACCCCAGTGTTCAGTGCATCGCTATAATGTCACAGCTCTATGTAACTAGGAGAAAGAGAGCAAATTTTACAGGATCTGCAGTATTTGGCAGAGGAATG
>VYZW01061472.1:6850-21029 GCA_013401315.1 Balaeniceps rex | reverse complement strand
TCAGACACAAAGGGAGACAAAACCCCAGTGTTCAGTGCATCGCTATAATGTCACAGCTCTATGTAACTAGGAGAAAGAGAGCAAATTTTACAGGATCTGCAGTATTTGGCATAGTATGAATTATTGCTTACTTTGAAGGCTAAAATTGCTTTTTTTCTGCACTGTTACACTGCTTGCTCTAATCACAGTTTGGGGCTGGGTTGTTTATAACTACTTGTCGAAAATCTGAAAGAAGTGAAGATGTTCAATGCCATAGGCTAGTGGTAAGCTTCCCTGGAACAGGACAGAAACTTTTGCCTGGAATACTTTTGTCAAGCAAAAGGATGTGTTCATCTATCTAAGAAATTCCTAATGAAGGTGTTCCAGGACAAAGCCAAATGTAAGCTAAACTGGAAAAGCTCCTTTTAAACTGTGAGCAAAGTGCTCATCTGAAGACTTATACTGGCATGGCAATTCTGTACAACTATGCTGTAAAGCTGTGCTGGCAAATATTCACATGCAGACAAGTCCTACTGTTCTTTCTGTTTATTTACATCAGTGAAATTAAAAGAAGTTGTGAGTACAAAATTGAAAAAAGTGAGAAGTGAAATAGTAGTGAGATATATATAGAAGCTGAACAGAAGATGTCATATGAGGAGCAACTATCTTTGCTTTTATTTATAAGGTGTTAGGGAAAATTATTGCAAGAACTGGCTAAACCTGACTGTTAGAAAGTACTAAGAAAGAAAAACATTTTCAGAAAAAAATAGCTGGATTTCAGTAAAAGTAGGAATCGAATAAATTGTTTAATAATAACTATTCTATTTGCAGGTGACATTCAGGCAGAACTTAGTGTGAGCAAGGCTTGCAAGAGTAGCCCAAAGTTGTAAAGCTGAATGGTGCCACAGACAACAATGGCGTGGGAGAGAAATAGAAGCTGAGTTTACTGAATTAAACCGTATTTCGGATACATCTGAAATCACAAAATGAAATGGCTCCGACAGAGAGGATCCCAAGGGAAAATACCTGCAGGACACAATTCCTGCCTAGTTCCCTCCTCTGCCTCACAAAGTGCCAGCTGCGCTCCGGTCCAAACTGGGCTTTAGTTCCTCTCTTGTGTAAATGGATGATTGTGAGGATTCAGCTCCACAAGGCTGCAGGGTGATGGGGGAGATTAGTGCAGACACTGGGGTAGGCTAAAAGAAGAACTGAGCACTTCAGAGCTGCCCTTTTCACATGAACAAACAGCTTGATGCCGGTTACAAACTTTTGGGGGTCAGTGTCCTGTGTGCTGCATTTCACTTGTGCAATAACCTGTTCTCACCAGTGTGCTAAATTCTTGATTGTATTTACACCAAGAAAACAGGATTCCAGTGCCTAGAAAAGAAACTTCATTATTTTTTATTATTATTTCTTTTAACTTTCCAGCTTGCTCAGTAGACCCTGTGCAGCCTGGGGAAGGGAGGTTGTTTGCTGGGGCTATCTGCTAAGCACTCTTCTCCATAAAGTGGGGAAATTATGCTTTGCAGCCCACCTAAATGCTATTTTGTAGTGCTTTCCACTGTTTTTCTAACATCTCAAACTTAGTCTTCTTGCAGATTCCTAGTACAATATCATCTGCTACATTCATTAATTTTCAGTTCCTTATTCTCACATTTAAAAATGGCAAGTTGGTACTTATTCAAGCTGAATTCAAAGCAGTGGGGAGAGAAGCCCTCCTTGTTATTGACAAAAGAGTTATTGTGCAGACGGGAGCACCTCCTTTCCCCTTTCCTCTCACTTGATTCACAGGGAAGGCTGAAGCTGAAAATTATGCTAATAAAAATGTTGTTTATTTCAAAGCATTAACAAAAAGAAAGAAGAATGCAAGGGTGAGAAGGTTTGAATTCATGTTAGTGAACATATTACAGTTAACAATCATATTATCAGATTGAAAAAAGACCAAAACCTACACCTGAGCTTAATATCTTTTGCTGGTATGAACTGTATTTTCCATAGCAGAAAATGAAAATGGCAAGGTTTTCTATCCCAAAGTTATCTGAGATATGTATACGAAGCACCATTTTATAAGTATAATAGGATACAGCTATAAGGAACAATAAAAGTGCTGGTCTGATGGAGTGGAGTTTGTGGGACTAAATAAGTTCAAGATTGCAACAGAGTTCAGCAGATTTTATTTTTTGAGTTCTTTGCAGTGTCCACAAAGTCATGGGAATACAGTTCTAAATAGTAATCACACTTTATTGAACATTCATTCTCAATAGTTGCCTTTTATAGTCCTTTTTCAGTTCATTTATTTGTTCTTGACAAGTTATTTACACTAGTGGTTTTGGTAAGACACTTGAGAACATCTTGACTGTTACAAAATTATAACATCAATCCGTAACTCCAATTTTGTAAAATATGCATGATACAAAAGAGTCTGCTAGTGCAAAGAGAGAAAAGGGATTTAATTTAAGATTACAGATATCCTCACTAGAGACTTTTAACAGATACATCCTTTAATTTCAGCAATTTCAATTACTCCTCTGAATTGGTACATGCCACAGGACCCATTCTCACCAATTCTTCAGTCACTGACACATCATTTTAGAAGTGTTTCATTGCCAGAATCTGTTTGTCTTTTTCTCTTGTAGAAATAGACTGACATGCCAGCTCCAAGAAGAGTGAGAATAGCCAAGAAAATGAGCGGCCAAATGGAGACATGAACAGGTGGGTGAGTCTCTTCATTCTTTTCCTTGCCTGAAATGAATGGATATAACTGTGAGAAACCTTAGTAATTTTTTATTCCACATACAACATGAAAAACATGGAGGAGATGTTCTCTTCTGCCTGAATTTGGAGTCTGTTCAGTGTAAATCTGAGCCCTGAATTGCTGCTGATCAGTAGCCAGGTCTCTGTTGCTAAAGCTGACATGGTTTCAGTGGATCTGGATTACAGTGATATACAATGCATGCAGTGGATGCTTGTAAGAATTTAATGAAAATGCATGCTTTAGATATGGGTATGGGATGCTAATTATTTGGAAATTAGTTTTACAGTATTTTTATGTTACATTATTTACAATAATACCTATGGAAGAAATTTGCATCTACACCTACACAGGTTTTAACAGCCTAGCTAAAGCTCTCTGTGCCTGTTCTCAAAGTTAGTCGCAAGCTGGGTCACTGCTGAGCTGCTCAGCTCAGGATTAGCCCTGCAGCAGTCCAGGGAACCAGGAACATGTGACTGCTCGTGTGCACGTAAAGGACATTGTGGGATTACCCTGAGTGATTTATAACCATGCATGCCAGTAACCATCAGCAGGACTTATTCTCTAAAAGGGGGTGACTTGGGAAAACTCATTTTAAGTTCTTCTTGTATTTAGATTTTTGTTAATTTTCTTATGAAAGCTCTTACCTTTTTGCTGTAGAGGGCTCCCACTTGGCTCATCTTCAATGAATATCAGAGAGAAATAATATGACACTTCATTAGAATTCATATGTTTGACTGTTTTGCTAAAATTATACAGGAACAAAAACCCCTGAAGTATTACCATTGCCTTAATAACGTATATGTCTGTTATAAAAGGCAACATAAGTGAGGCAAAGAATACATTACTAAGGTTTTACCTTCCTACTTAACATTACCAAACTATAATATTCATTCATTTAAAACTTTATATTGTTTTTATATCTACCAACATTCCAATACTGACTCTTTTCTATGTTCACTCAGAAATACTTTTTCACGTTTTTACTGAAACATTAATTTTAATTTACTACAAACATGATGTACAACTCTGGAGATTAATTTCACACAGCACATTTTAGGAAGCTCTGCCTGTCCAGCAGAGTTCTGCTGTTACAATTAAGTTTCAGATTCTTAAATTTCTTCCCTAGAAAATGCCCTCTGAATCAAGGCTGCAATCTTCCCATTTGCCTACGCATAAGAAAGAGACAGAGAAAAAGAAAAGACCTTTATAAAATCTTTTTTTTGTTGAAGAGGTGCAAAAGATGTTTGACACTCAGAAAAGAAGAAGGATTAAACATATTGGATGTTCTTGTAAAGTAAGAAAAACTATTCTGAATCAAGGCTCCCTAAATTATCAAGAAAATATTTCTCCTCTTGGCTCTTCTACATTATACTTTGAACACACACTTGCTACCCAGAGGAGAAGTTATAAAGGCAAAACATAAAATGAAATGGAAGCAGAGCAAAATGTAAAATGAATAGGTACAAAGCAAGAGTATCCCCTACTGAGGCAGGAAATAGTTACCTATGAGAGCATCTTATGATTCAATGGATGGATTTTAGTGCTTCCTTATTATTTTAGTATTATATGGGGTGGAATATAATTTGGATGTTCTTAGTAAATCTTTAATGGGGATTAACTGATTTACTGCCATGGGTATGTGCCGATTTAAGCATAGAAATTAACAGTGCATGGGAGACGACTGTGTCTTGGTTACATTTCAGTTTGTTTTTTTAATGAAAGACTGCATTTGCAAAATGATTAAAAGCTAACCCCAAATTTTCAGTTATTTTTCTGAGAACTACTGTGTCTTGCGATGTCTTTAGTATTGAAATCACATCCTTTCAACTTTTCATCCGAACAAAGGAATCTTAAAAATTGTTTTACATGGGAAATGAGGTTTTCAGCATAGGACAGAGATGTTCCTCATGATTTACTGGGAACAATGCACAATGCAAAAGCTGGAAAATTAAACCTGATCTCACAGCTACTACGAAAGAAAGTACAAAGTTTTAAAGATGGCAACCTACCATTTTTTAGGTAAGATTGATTTTAACACCTAACTTAAGAGAATGGAATGATAGTGCTTTCTTTCAGACAATTGTATCTTTTGTATCTCCACTTGGGAATACTACATGTGTTTTTTTACCTCTGAAACTTTAGTCTGGCATATACAGTATTGCATGAAATTTTCCAGAAATGCTGGAAAATGCTGGCTACTATAATGACTTGAAGTTTTCATTTAATAGGGAAGTACTCTTTATATTATTATTGCAACACAAACAGCTGGCATTTTAGTATCCCTGAGGCATTACTGACTTAAAGGTTGTTGAATCAGGTCCAATATGAAGCCAGTTTTTAACATTGGGCAGTAATATAGTTTTGAGTATAACAAGCTTGAAGAGAAAGCTTGATTATTCACATTAATTCCTCCTTGCAAGGGTATAACAACTGTTACAATACTTAGTTCCTGGAAAAGTTGAAAGTTTGCACAAGTGTTTGACAGATGCCATACCAATGCCTGTGTTAGGTATTCAAAAGTTTTCTGAAAGTCTCGTTCTCAACCTAGAGTGCATACAGCATATTACCATATTCCCATGCGAGTGCAAACAGTGATGTGAAGAGCTCACAGTCTGCAGAAACAAGCAACTACAAATGTTTAGAAAAGTGGGATATGCCAAATGAAACTGTCAGAAATTACTTCCAGACATGTGGTGGAGGGCTGTAAAACTTACTAGTAAACAGATCTGCTCTGTCACTAAGGGCTGAGTCACTAGGGACTAACCTTTGGGTTTTTTGCAGATAAATCCTTTTTCAGAAGAGCAATCAGCATTGTCCCAATAACCGGATGGTGCAGTCATTTCAACACAGTGATGCTCAGCGCTGGACTCTTTCTCCTCCCAGTTGACAAAGTCCAGTGCAGCATTATCTAGCCACAACCACTGGCCTAAAGAGCAACATACAGAGTAAAAAAAATGTAAAATGTCTCTCATGGATATTTTAACTCCTTAGCTCAGAAAATTACTTCAAAAGTGTAATAGTAACCCATTTTTCAGCAGAAGAGCATGTTATTTTTTGTAAAAATACAGTTATCCTCAATTTTCTCATATTAGCAAAGCGTTTTTCAATTAATTATTGAAAGTAAGACATTACCATCCACATTTTGGTAAAGTCCTATCCAGAAGCCTCCTACTTTACTTCCAAGTGGTTGTATTGTATGGATCAGAAAGACAGATTCATCCATGTTTTCTACCGAAACCAAGGTAGCACCTGAAATGCATTAGCAGGCAAATAACCATAACCTATGTGAGCAACTACTGGAATGACCTCCTCTTTTAGGTCTGTACAAGCAATAACTTTTGAAAGTATTATGCACACTACTCTGTTGGCTTCCCCATTGCTTCTTGCATAGGACAGAGCCCCAGAGGCCATGGCCCCCCACCATTGCCCCCAGGATGGTGGCCCAGGAGCCAGGAGCTGATGGGGAGCTCTATACCTGGGGAGGCTGCAGCCCCTGGAAGGACAGAATGCTGCTCAGTCTCACTTGTGTCAGTTTATTTTTGTTGTGCGAGATTTAGAATAGCTTGGTAGTTAAATAAAGTATTTCTAATGATTTTTTTTAAATCAATGTTTTTACATTTTTATGTGAGCTTTGTATAAACTTTCATGCAAATCTCATCAGTTGATAATGAAGGCTCTCACCTAACCGAGCACACTCGAGGGAGGCCAGCGCCCAGCTTGACCCAGCTGATGCTTCGAGGTAGTAGCAGTGGCCACGGTAAGGGATCCAAGCTCGGAGTTCAGCTGCTTCGGGGCAGTCTCCGGGCAGCTGAGCAGGGTCAGTAGGAGCTACAGCTAAAGAAGCCATAAGATATGAAACTGGTATTGCATTATGAGTGACCTATGATTCTATGATATGAGTGTAAATAGTGCGGGATTTCTCTCATCCGGCTTTAACTATCTGGACCTCTACTCCTGACTATTCCTACGGGCCCCCAGCTCAGACAACAGGGAGATCCAGGCAGTCAAGAGTGGGAAACACCTTATTTCTCCAATCACATTTCTTAGGACGAGGAAACAAATCACATCCTGCAGCATCTAACTAACTGCCTTGGCAGTAGTGTGAGGAAAGCAAATCCTGAGGAATGATATAGATCTCAAATTTGCATTCTCGCAACACGGAAAGCTGGTGGAGGCTAGTGAATCATTGATACCACAGTCCCATATTGTATGGCTGCATGTTGTCACTTTGTACAAAGGAGCCATCAGTGGAGCATGCCTCTGCCAAATTAGTCTCTGTTTCTGGTCATGTGTGCCACTCCAATTCACTTCTGTCGGTCTGTAGTTCTTGTACTGCATATGCAGACCAAATGTACGCCTGAAAAGTTTGACTCGGAAGCCACCTTCAAGTGGCAAAATCTATCTTGGATCTCACATCAGGAACAGACTATGTTATCTAGCCTTAAAACTTCAAGGAAGGAAAACGACACAATTCTACCAAATCTACAAGCAAACATGCCTCTGCATACCTCTACAAAGAGTTAAAGTATCATTCCCATTCCCAAGGCTCTTACATGTACATCAGAACTGCTTTAGCTCTAGCAATAGTGAATGGGAGTGAAACTCTTGCCTGTATTTTGGCTCAGTGACACCTGTGTGTGAACTTATCCAGTTGCTGCAGTCCACACAGTCAGTGCCCGTTCCCAGCACTTAATTATATTACACACAATCTCAAGTATGATTTCTGCTCATGTCTCCGAAAGAGCAAAATACCTTGAAGATAGAGCTTCATTTTATGCAAACAGTTATGACTACCATGAAAGCAGTGCAGGCACATCCATTTGCACAAGAGGCTTTCATGTGCCTGAATTCGTATATCATCCCCAGATTCTGCAGGGAGGTAGACAGTATCCTGAAGCATACTCCTCTGAGGGTTTTAGCCCAAGCCAGAGCAAGGTCTCTAGGATTAGGCAGACTAATGGAATTAGGAATGTGTCTTTAAAATTATTACATTCATTTGCTTACCATCTGATGTCTTACAAACAGAAAAGTAGCTTTCATTGCAGGATGCTGTTTTCCAAGTACCATCAAGATCTAGGTAGACACAAGCATTTTTCTCCTTTGGTTCCCCTGCTGCCCATTTCGTGTACCTGGTTTTCCAGTTATCGGTCCATTTGTAATAGCTGCCAGTCTGAAAACAAGAAGTTCTGGTAACAGAGTTTTTTACATAAAAAGCTCTGACACATAAATATAGTGCCATATTTGAGTTTTTCAGTTAAAAAAGCCCTGCGCTGCTCTGTTTTTTTAAACACCATTCACTGTTCTAAGCAGTGTCACTGGGTGCTCTAAGTTACACAAGAACTACATATGAACAGCGTTCAACAGTGCATTGCTTTCTGGAGGGTTTTTCTGAAGTAACACGAACTTCTACAACATGGCAAGAAACTCAGATGAGGCCATCTTAGGTCATTTAGTAAATCCCATATCAAGAGAAGCAATTGCAGAGAATTCATCCCCTCTGCTCTGCTTTATTTAAATTAAAACTGGGAGCTATTTGGTGAGTAAAGATTACTTGACATTAAACAGTCAAAATAATCTTAAAATACCTCTCTAATACTCATAATAACTTTTATTAATATAATAATAGCTATAAGTAGCCCTCTATATAGCAGGGAGTTAGACTTTCAGAACGGCTAACAGTTGCTTCACAATAGCTACATAACCTGGCTTGTGTCTCTCAGTCTGCACCTTTGTTTCCTTTACTGTTTCTAGAGCTTTTTACTTTCATCTATTGCTTCTTGCTTAACCTTTTCTGTGACTCTTCACTCCATTTGGTGCATGAAAGTCTTTGAGTAACTCTAACAGGACCACTAGAAATCTATGCATATACACAGTAAAGCCATTCAGTTGTTTCAGCACTGTTATAAATTGGGCATCCAGCAGGTCTATAAAGAGGAGGAGAGCTCACCAAGCACCTGCACCTCCCATCTGTCCAGCACTTACCATATTGCTGTTAAGACCGATCCATACAGGTTTTCCATATTTCAACATCTGTATCCACAGGAATGAATGGATGTAGGCATCTGAAATGCTGGCAAGTTCTGCGGATTTGACTTGACAATTTTTTCTGGCCTCTTCCCATTGCATTTCAGACGAGGTGATTGAATAGCTACTGTCACCATAACGGGTAAAACCAGAGGACGGATTTGTTGTTGGTACTTCATACTGCATGGTAACTGTGGAGGGAAAACTGAATGCATGAATTCACAACATACCACTCATCTCTAGCATGGAAAAGGTCCAGTATTAACAATAAGTCAAAATCTTTAATTAAGCTCATAAACAATTTGTTAATGAACCCTCCCCCCGGAAAAAAAAAAAAAAAAAAAAAAAAACACCAAAAAACAAACCAAACCAAACCAAACCGAAAAAGCCCAAAAGAAACTTGTTGTAAAACATGAACCAAATTTGTTAATATAATAAAAAGCAGAGTGAAATCCTGGATGCCCTGAACTAGACAGTATACTTGCTAGAGGCCTGACTAGTGCAGACTAAGACTCATAAGTGGGATATTTGTGTTCCCGTGCTTTAAGATATTTTGACTAAATCTGGGTATCTGAGTATACACCTATTTCAGATCACTGGTGGAGAGGACTTAGGGCTAGATGTTTAAGGCATTTACTGTTGTACCTGGTTGTCACAACCTGAGACTTTGATACTTGATGTTAATTGATCACCACTCACTGTTGACTCAAAGTCGTTAGCCTGTCTGTAAGGGCTGCCTGAACATTGCCTGCACATGTGAGTCAGGCAGTGTATATTTCCACCCTTGAGAATGTAAATGTATTCAGCACATCTGTAACTGGGATTAAGCAAACTAAAAACGCCTCCCTAAAACTATATGTTTGCTGTGCAGGGAGAGGGGGTTCTTACAAGCAAGTTAGCTGTGCTGAGAGTGAACAGGCTGCAGGAGCTGGCTGAAGTGGGGGGGAATAGTTTTTACTAATGCTGTAACAAAGGTGAGGCAAAACTGGTTTGTTATCTGTGCTTTGCCTTCTCCACTCCCACTATATGGCTGGGCAGCAGGGATTTGCATAATTACTGTTCTACAGCAGGAGAGTCAACATTCATTACTCATTTTGGTGTAAAAAAAGAAAAAATCAATATTCTTCTACAATAAAGACACAGCCAAGAGGCTGTACATTTTAGTAGACATCATGTGACATTCAGTAGAAATGTTGAGAGGATTAAATGCTCTGCTCAGAGACAGCCAAGAGTATGGGGAGATTACTGCAAGAGCATGGTTTTACACTGCACTAAAAGAGGATGCCTAAAAGCCTCATATTTCACTGAGAAGAAATCCATTTCCATTTATTATTCTCTAGTATTATTCATGATTTATGTACAAAACCCCAATTAAGATAGTGGTTTCTCTCCAGCAATTTCTGTGGAACAAATTGTACTTTAAAAATAGTACTGCCTTAAGACTGGTGGAGCTCTGAAAGCTTGAGAGTCTCAGAATGAGACTCAAAGCTGAAAGAAATCACATTGGCTTATATATTCAGCTTATCTAACTGAGATACATTTTTCTATTTAGGAGACTGGGTTAAACAGAACTCACGTGAATTCATCTGGCATATATAGCCTCTCTCATTGTCACAGCTATCATCTCTCCATTTCCCATCTGACTTCATGATGCAGACACAATCTGTCTGAAGGAGAGGGGAAGATACACAGCCATTACAAAAGGCAAACAGGAGGTGGTGAGCTGAAGCTCCTATACTCCTAGTGCAAGCCTGATGGCAGAAAATAGAGGAGAGGAGCTCATTGAGCACCTATGTAATTAGTTCAAATCTCCTAGGTTTCTGCCAAACAGCTTGACCTGGTATTTATTAGTAACCCCTTAAATTTGAACCAGGCTTCCACTGATGCCAGTCAAGGTCTGAAAGAAAGGTCTGTAAAAATAATCTTACCAGTTTTATTAAGAATCCTTTAATGACTACAGAAATGACTAGGGTATCTATATATGTCTTCTCAGTTCTGATTTACAATTATGTAGAACTGCTTCAAGACATTTCCATCAATGAGAAAAACAATATAAGAACTATTATTAAAAGCACTAGTCTGGATTTATCTTAACTGAAGCAGACTATCTTGCAGAAAGCAGGTACTTTTTACCAGTTGTTTGTAGTCATTATCAAGTTATCACTATCAGATGTCTTTAGTAACAACCAAATTTTCCCTTTACTTCCTTATGTTTAATTCCTTCAAGATTTCCTTCATGGCCCCCCGATTTCAAGACTGGCTGTGACCGTCTTTCTGCATTTCATCCAGGTTTCTCTTTTATGCTGATCTAAACAAGTTTTAGTCATAAGCAAGTTGACTGATGGTAGACGTTAAAAATCTCCAGTGACTAGCTGCCTATCATCTCCTCAGAAACTACGTGTTTACATCGTTTGGAAAAGAGATTGAATTTCAGCAGAGAAATAGCCCTTTTATTGAAGATATCCTTTTGTACCATCAGAAACTAGTAAAGCAGTGGGGGAGCACATTAGCCAGGAATGGGACATATACATAGACAAATTCATGTTGCACCAACAACCTTAGTTTTGGTTTATCATAACTTTTCTGTTTGGTGTTGCAACTTTAATGTCTCTGGTAATGCAGTTTGTGGGGGAACTGATGTGATATAATCCTCTCCGGGCTTGTTTTACAGAACTGGTAATTTGTAGTAGGTCAGGTGGAAAGCACAAGGTCCCTCTTCTTCAGAACCTCTGCCAAACATTTTTGGTGTATTTGGAATCATTATCAGGTGATTTGCTAAGCCCCGTTCTGCTTACGAAAGGACTTGGTTCAGCATCTTGTTATTGTCGCTGTAACTTCCTTTTTAGGAAAATTATCTAGCTGCCTAAGATATACAGGTTACTTAGAATTCCTGTACCTCCACAGTGATGTCTGCCAACCTTTCAAAGTCATAATAGTCAAAGTAGCTTTGTTTCTGTTCTGGTGCACCATTAACCCAGTTGGTGTAGGAAACGGTGCTTCCATCTATCCAAAGAAAAGTGGACTCTTCATTGATATCATTCATCCCAATCCAAACATTAGTCGTGGCATCCTTTAAATGATAGAAGAGGAAAGCTGGAGGGAATCAAAGATTTCTCATTAAGGAAAGCTCATCATGACTTACCCAAAACAGAAAAAATGTGCAAAAGCCCAGAACTGGGGCCATATTAAAAGGATAACTTTTCCCACTACAGACTCCATCTGCCTTTACCTAAATGTTTAGATAAGCATCTGTAGGAACATATGTTACACAAGCATTAAGGTTGAAAAAATAGCCAAAAAGAAAGCACTGGAGCAAATTAGAAAATGTCCCCTTCCCCACTGTGTACACATACATAGTGTTCCAGCAAATCCTATTGCCAGTGAGAGAGACAGAAAATACAGACGTCTGTCAGTATTGCACAGGGGGATCTGTGCAACCACACTCAAAACAGACTGGAAGTTTCATGAAAACTGACCAACTGAAATAACTAGAAACACACACTTTATTTTTTATATGCAAAAATTTAGCTATTGTTTCACACTTTGGAGTTAAAACAAAGCATAAACTGACCTGGCTAATAAACAATTTTCAGCAGATAATCCCATAATCTATTTTGGAGACTACAGCAGTTTCTTTAGTGAGAGATTAATATTTTTCTCTTTCAATAAAGCCCATATATGTACCTTGTACTTGTTCATTTGGTATGGTAGCCAGGTTTCCTCCCAAATCGATACAAGCATCTCGTGCAGCATGCCACATGAGCTTTCTTGTTATATTGGAAGCAAATATTTTGAAACACTGGAAAAAAAGCAAGATCTTCATTCAAACTAGCAAAGATGGGAACTGTTACATGTGACTAATATCAATTAGCTATAGGATGTACATTTCTCCAGAAAAAGAAATCAGAGCTAGAATAAGTGACAGAGCTCGAGAGTAGAAAGTATGTATGTCTACCCAGGTAGATGCTTAGCCCCTCTCATTTCACAAGGTGTAATCCAGGAGTCTAGTATCATCTGAACTGAATGTAGTGATGTTAAGTACATAATCCGTTTTCACATTTGCATCTGCCTGCTTCCTGCAATAACAGCGCGATCATTTAAAACCAAGCAAACATGGATTTGGGTGACACAGCTGCAGGGAATGATCTCTAGTCTGCCTCGTCCCTCTTCCAATGACTGTGGTTATGACTGTTCATCCCACCAAAGTGTATGAAATATCCTTTGACACATTGACCTAACATTCTGAGGATGCGATAGTAGCGCAGTGTATATAAAGTAGACAAAACAACCTTTGGGAAATGGAGCTTCAACTTAAATTGGTACAAATTCTTCTGTTACAGCAATGAAGACTTCCAGACAATGTCTGGATGTAAAACTATACTCAAAACAATTGTAGTTTGGCATCATCTTTCCGATCTCAAATCTTTGGGAAACCTGTACAAGCCAAAGGGATTGCTCGAATACATTCTCTCTAAATCATTCCACCTGGGGGACTTTTTTTCCAAGACCGACCACTACAAATTTCAGTTTCCAACATAAATACGTAAAACAGGAGAGGAGGAGGGGTTTTCTTAGATAGTAACAGTGTATTTTAAGCCTGCACGAACTATGTTCTCTGAAATGTATTCAGCATACATCTAACTTTTCCTGTATTTCTCTGCAAAGTTAAATGTCTATAGTCACCTCCAAAAAAGCCCAGCCATCCAGCCAGCATGTTCTGTCTGGATAATTACTCTCCAGATTTATTTTATAATCATAAACCCCATATTTTTTGCAGTCCTTTTTTTTCAGTTCCACTGCTTTACAAAATTTACTGAAGATACTTGTTGACATACCTTGTTGTTAAAGAAAAACCAACTTTCTGGACATCCTCCAGGAGGCAATGGAGAAACAAACGTTTAATTAATAGAACTGTTATGTTTTTCACATACAAATTTATTGGAGGAACCACAGTTTACATCATTCCACAAGCCTAAGAATAATTAGATTGAATAAGCGAGTCAAGATGTTACAGTACTTTTAACAATAATTTATCACTTCTTATTTTGAGTTAGAAAGAGGTTAATCTCTACTCTTCAGACTGTAAAAGAGCCATGTGCTACATTTATGCACTCCATTATTTTTTACAAGCAGAAGATGTTTGTGGACTGTAGCTACTCAGCACTGTTATTTACTGGGCTACTGTCTAGCAATTGAAAAAAGAATAAAGGACTGGGAAGAAAGGGCCAGCGACTCAGAAGAAATGCTCTGGTCATCAATTAACTTCATTCTACTTTCTCCACCCTCCCCACCCCTATCCATCAAAGAGTCTGAGTAGGAGAATTACAGGAGAAAGAGGATGAGAAAAAAAAAAACTTTTTTTTTTTTTTTAGCAGAGCACAATGTTTTTTATTTTTTATTTCAGGCTCGCGCTTGTTCTGG
>VYZW01061471.1:26957-37421 GCA_013401315.1 Balaeniceps rex | reverse complement strand
ATGAACCTTTCTTTTGACCTTCTCAGTTGAAGTTTTATTCATAGATGAGAGTAAAGCATGTCCCAATCTCCATACATCTGAACTTGTATTGTAACTAATGTACTACTAACTAGTTTGGTAATAGGTACAAGACAATTCTTGGCTACTTTTTGTCATGAAGACTCTCACAGGAGTGCAGAATTTCACAAGCAAGTTTGCCTGGAACTTGTTTTGCCAAGTTCCACAACAATCTTTTGCTATAAAACATCATAATGTATCTGAAGACTCTTCATTTACCTTATATTCGGAGATATGACAACTGAACCAAATCTTTTGGAAGTAGTGTCCAGGCCATTTTCTAACGCATATTCCCTAGCTGTTCTGCAGGATCACTCCTGCAAAATGGAACTCACGCGAACTGTTCAGTCTGTGAGCGATGACGTATTTTTCTTTAATGTATGCTAACCATACATTAAAGTTGTTCAGTCTTTTGCCATGCTTTTTGGAATTCCTTTTTCATAGAAATATTTTTTTGTTAATTGCTTCATGCAGTTGAACTCTTAAGTAGAGTCCACCAACATCATTTAACTTAACAATTACAGTTAGCTAAACTGTGTTTTTAATTAATAGTAGTAATTTTAAATTCAGCCCTGCTTTGTTTGTTACTGCTGTACTGGCAACATTGTTTTTATTTCTAATTATATTTGTGTTAACAGCTGTATGCAAGCTAACGCATATATAATGTATTCACAAAGTATTATTGCTTATAGGATGCCAATGCTTATTTGTATTATTTATTTTTTGTGCCATTTGAGTAGTTTGTCATCTGAGTAATGTGGAATTGTTTATGAACTGAAGGCCTTAAAGGAAGAAAACTGCCTTCCTCTTTGACTTTTCTATCAGTTAATCAAGGACTAAAATTAATTCACTGATAGCTGAGAGAGCTGTTTGGCTAATGCTGATGATAGATAATATAATCCTACAGAAAACCATGATTGCATCTTATGAGGAAAGGCTTGCCTAGACAGGTTGCTTTAGTGCAATCATGACATCCAGTTGCTAGCAGTTTGCTAAGGCTACATGTTAACAGAGTCAGATAGGGTGTCCTGGGCTGGACTGTGAGCTCCAGATGCACCTACTTTAAAAAATTAATTGCATTTTATAAGATTCCTTGATTAACATTAACCTGAGTTTCAAGTCCTCACTATAGACACCAGATCACAGTTTAAATGTTCAAAGTCCACGTCATATAATCTATCAAGTATTTGTATGTAGTAGTAATTTTTTCAGATGTGAGGACCTACTGTATTCAGAGCAAAGTGGAAGACTGTTCTTGTACATAGGAGCTTCCATTTTAGTTATTAATACAGACTGCCAAAAATGAAACAACTCAAATAATTAACCTATAATTTGTGTTAGAAAATTCCTTTCCATGACAGTGTGCAGAAGAGAGAAATGTTACAGCAAACAGAGACTTAACATTTCCAGTATGTTGGCTCAAAAAGAGTTACCAAGTGCTTATTAACAATGTCTAGAATCTGGAAAAAAAAAATCATTACAATATCATGGCAACTTGTCATTGAAATCATTTTTATAGTACTAGGATAATGGACATTATCGAATGGCAACATTTTTGGCAGTACATATTGATTAATTATCACCTTATAGTCCTTGCTGATAGTCATGTTCATTATGATCAAGTAGTAAGGTAAGTGACTATGGAATGAATTTGCAAAAAGTGAACATTTAAGAGATAATGTTACCCAGTAAAATACCAGATTAAATGCCAGATCATCCTTGCTAACTCTCTAAGAGTCTGCCTGTGGTTATCTGGGGAATCTGTCCTTGAACAGAAGATCTTCAGGTGTACAAACAGCTGCTTTACTACTTCAGCTGTACTAAATGAGACTCTGTGATGGCCAACTTACATACTATTTTCTTAGCTATCAGCTCTTGGAAGTTCATAAGGATACTGTCGTGTAATCTAATTCAGGTTTTCCTGTAGACCATGTTATTTATCTAACTACAATAAAACCCAGAGGAGTGAGGAACTGAGCTGGTGTGAACTGGTGCAACCATCTTGACTTTGGTGAAGGTATGCCTATCTATTTTGGATGGGTGTGACTTAGGGGTTGCTGCTCCATTCTTTGAAATTTCTTGCACATTTGTTTAGATATGAGGTGATGATGAAATACTGTCATTTCAGATTTGGAGAATTTTTTACCCATTTTTCATTTATTGTTTCATCCACCTTCCAATTAAAAGAAGTCTACCTGTTGAATGGGTTTGCAGTAGTAAAAGCAGAGAATTTTTTCAACAAATGCGGTCAAAGTTGTATGACTCTGTTTGGAGAAGCCCAAGAGTTACAGGCAAATAAGCTAGTATGATTTTGCAAAACAAAGCTTTGAAGAAGGTCAAGAGGGATGCCATTTATCCTAGCAAGTTAACCTAGCAATATGATAGACCTGAAGCACCTATTATTCTCCTGCAGCCATTATTTCCTGTTCAAATTGCCCGTAACATTGAATTCTTAAATGTGGAGTTAGGTGTAACAAAACCTCTGTTACCTATTCTAGAATATCGAATAGTAGATTTGAGTCCTGTATCAGTGAAATCCAAAGAAACATAATTAGGCCATAATTCTAAGGTATATTGGATGTTGTTGCAAAATTGCTATAATAAATTCCTGCATTTCAGCTTTTTGCTCCTTTTCTTTTGTTGCTAAAACTGTTTGTGGGACCCCACAGAAAGTCCTGTACATTTGGCCACCATATGTAACGTTGGAGTGATTCTTCATCTGTGCTGTAATACATCAGACTTACTGCATACATGCTAGTCATCTGTGGAGGGTACAGGAAGTCATATCGATGTCTTAGACTCGCCATGCCTATGCTGATGCAATCAATATTGGTCCTTTAAGGAGAAAAGCAAGGAAAGGTTCGGTATTTGCTTGCTGTTCCCTATACATGTCATTGTCGTAATAGCCTTTAATTCAAACAGTGTTAGCAGTAATTAAGCATCATCTACTTCAGAGACTTTTCCAGTGATTGATCTAAGTTAAATTCATTCTGCATGTATATCAATGCTACATTGTCTGTGGAAGTTGTCACTTAAAACAGTTTTCTCATGCCAGTGTATGTTACCAGTTTACCTCCAAACATAAGTTTACTCTGTATCTGGACCTCAATTTTATCTCATCTTACTGGGCCAAATTAAACTAGAGATTTCTAGAGAATGGATGATCATGTTGTATCATTGGACTGCAATGTGTAGCAAAACCAAAATGAACTATGAATTGTTCGATTACTTGGATTTTTCTCTTTAGTTTCCTAAGTTCATTCTGGAAGCAATGATATTTTAACAGCGATTTATTTTTTCATAAATCATTGAATTTGATATACAGTTTTTCATTATCAATTGTGTTTACAAGTTCTGGTCTTAATTTTCTCGTAGTTAACTGTAGATTATGACATGTAGCTCAGAGAGGATTCAGTTGACGTGAAAGTTACTTTAACGTGTTGTGAGTTATTCAAGGAGATACAACATATGTAAGTGTGGCTCTTTCCTGAAAGAAGATGCAGTCAAACTGGAATGAAAACTGGTAAAATGACAGTGAAGATAAAATCTCTGTTAACATCCATATTCTGAAAATACAGAACATGCATTTTTGTGGCTGTAGATTTCACGGAGATGATGACTGTTTAATTACAGGAATTCTACACTAATGAAATAGAAATCTGATCTTATAAGGATAAAAAATCAGTTGTATTTTAGAGACAATACATGTGTAAAGCTCTCTTGCAGCTAATCTGAAGAGAAATTTACTGACAAATTCACATATAGAGATACACAAAACATAACAAAGTGCCATTGTTAAACAAAAAATTATTTTAAATTAGCCTAGCATATTGGGACTTAGTTTAATTCCTATTTTCACATAAAACACAGGATTAACTTGGTGAATGCATAACTTCTTTTCAGCTGAATCATTCTTCATACTGATGTGTGATTAGTAACCTTTCTGAAGATATCCTGGGTAGTAATTAGCATCTCATTATATACTTTCACCAAAGCCTTCATCGCACCCTGTAATGATACCTGAAAAACAGGTTAGGTATTTCTGCTAATACAGGTAACTGATTCTGGACAGACATGACAAAGACATTCCCCTTGGTTAAGTTGGATGAACTTCATTGCTACAGTGAGATTTTTTGTGATGATGTCCAAGGATTTGCTTTGCCTGGGGTATTCTTTATTTTCTGCCTTGTGCCTAGATGTATCTAAAATATCAATTTGGCTATTATTATGCAATGGTACCTAATAATTCTATACAATTCTTTATAGGTTTGGAAATGATAAATAATACCAGTTGTCAACAGTCCTTATTCTGTTGGATATAGTTACGAATATTGTTGTATACTTTATGTCTCCAGAAGCTTTGTTTTTCTGTAAGGGTTGTTAGGTTCATTTGAAGAACCTTTCCTTGGCATCTAGGTTCTGGTTAATGGTAAGAGCTTACTTCATTAATGAATACCTAGAAGTACAGTGAGTCAGCTGAGCATTTGTGAGGTTCCTAGCATCTGAACATTATCTTCATGTGGTGGGTTGACCTTGGCTGGCTGCCAGATGCCCACCCTGCTGCTCTATAACTCCCCCCTCCTCAACAGGACAGGGGGAGAAAATAAGATGGAAAAACTCATGGGCTGAGATAAAGACAGGGAGATCACTTACTGGTTACCGTCACAGGCAAAACAGGCTTGACTTGGGAAAAGTTAATTTAATTTATTGCCAATTAAAAATAGAGTAGGATGGTGAAAAACAAAGACAAAATTAAAAACCCCTTCCCCCCATGCCTTCCTTCCCAGGCTCAACTTCACTCCTTCATTCCTGACTCATCTACCTCCTACAACCTCTCTCTTAGCAGCACAGGAGGATGGGGAATGGGGGTTGGGGTCAGTCCATAATAGTTTCTCTGCTGCTTCTTCCTTCTCATGCTTTTCCCCTGCTCCAACATGGGTCCTCTTCATGGGCTACAGTCCCCAAGAAAAGCAGCTCTAGCATGGGCTCTCCATGGGCTGCAGCCTCCTTCACAGCATATCCACTCGCTCCGGCATGTGGTCCTCCATGGGCTGCAGTGTAGATATCTGCTCCGATGTGGTGCTCTCCACAGGCTTCGGGGACAACCTGCTTCATGATGGTCTTCTCCATGGGCTGCTGGGGAATCTCTGCTCCAGTGCCTGGACCACATCCTCCCACTCCTTCTTCATTGACCTTGCTGTCTGCAGGGTTATATCTCTCACCTTTTCTCTCACTCCTGTCTCTCACAGCTGCTGCCCAGCATTTTTTTACCCTTTCTTAAATATGTTATCACAGAGGCATCACCAGCTTCACTGATCGACTCAGCTTTGGCTAGTGGTGGGTCCATTTTGGAGCTGGTCCATCTGGAACTGTCTCTGTCCGACATGGGGACAATCCTTGATCTTTTTTCACAGAGGCCACACCTACAGCAACCTTGCTGCCAACCCCTTGGCACATAAACCCAATACACTGAAAGAATAAAATTACACTAGCAGTGTACTCTAGTAAACCCAATNCTGAAGAGAAATTTACTGACAAATTCACATATAGAGATACACAAAACATAACAAAGTGCCATTGTTAAACAAAAAATTATTTTAAATTAGCCTAGCATATTGGGACTTAGTTTAATTCCTATTTTCACATAAAACACAGGATTAACTTGGTGAATGCATAACTTCTTTTCAGCTGAATCATTCTTCATACTGATGTGTGATTAGTAACCTTTCTGAAGATATCCTGGGTAGTAATTAGCATCTCATTATATACTTTCACCAAAGCCTTCATCGCACCCTGTAATGATACCTGAAAAACAGGTTAGGTATTTCTGCTAATACAGGTAACTGATTCTGGACAGACATGACAAAGACATTCCCCTTGGTTAAGTTGGATGAACTTCATTGCTACAGTGAGATTTTTTGTGATGATGTCCAAGGATTTGCTTTGCCTGGGGTATTCTTTATTTTCTGCCTTGTGCCTAGATGTATCTAAAATATCAATTTGGCTATTATTATGCAATGGTACCTAATAATTCTATACAATTCTTTATAGGTTTGGAAATGATAAATAATACCAGTTGTCAACAGTCCTTATTCTGTTGGATATAGTTACGAATATTGTTGTATACTTTATGTCTCCAGAAGCTTTGTTTTTCTGTAAGGGTTGTTAGGTTCATTTGAAGAACCTTTCCTTGGCATCTAGGTTCTGGTTAATGGTAAGAGCTTACTTCATTAATGAATACCTAGAAGTACAGTGAGTCAGCTGAGCATTTGTGAGGTTCCTAGCATCTGAACATTATCTTCATGTGGTGGGTTGACCTTGGCTGGCTGCCAGATGCCCACCCTGCTGCTCTATAACTCCCCCCTCCTCAACAGGACAGGGGGAGAAAATAAGATGGAAAAACTCATGGGCTGAGATAAAGACAGGGAGATCACTTACTGGTTACCGTCACAGGCAAAACAGGCTTGACTTGGGAAAAGTTAATTTAATTTATTGCCAATTAAAAATAGAGTAGGATGGTGAAAAACAAAGACAAAATTAAAAACCCCTTCCCCCCATGCCTTCCTTCCCAGGCTCAACTTCACTCCTTCATTCCTGACTCATCTACCTCCTACAACCTCTCTCTTAGCAGCACAGGAGGATGGGGAATGGGGGTTGGGGTCAGTCCATAATAGTTTCTCTGCTGCTTCTTCCTTCTCATGCTTTTCCCCTGCTCCAACATGGGTCCTCTTCATGGGCTACAGTCCCCAAGAAAAGCAGCTCTAGCATGGGCTCTCCATGGGCTGCAGCCTCCTTCACAGCATATCCACTCGCTCCGGCATGTGGTCCTCCATGGGCTGCAGTGTAGATATCTGCTCCGATGTGGTGCTCTCCACAGGCTTCGGGGACAACCTGCTTCATGATGGTCTTCTCCATGGGCTGCTGGGGAATCTCTGCTCCAGTGCCTGGACCACATCCTCCCACTCCTTCTTCATTGACCTTGCTGTCTGCAGGGTTATATCTCTCACCTTTTCTCTCACTCCTGTCTCTCACAGCTGCTGCCCAGCATTTTTTTACCCTTTCTTAAATATGTTATCACAGAGGCATCACCAGCTTCACTGATCGACTCAGCTTTGGCTAGTGGTGGGTCCATTTTGGAGCTGGTCCATCTGGAACTGTCTCTGTCCGACATGGGGACAATCCTTGATCTTTTTTCACAGAGGCCACACCTACAGCAACCTTGCTGCCAACCCCTTGGCACATAAACCCAATACACTGAAAGAATAAAATTACACTAGCAGTGTACTCTAGTAAACCCAATACGCTAGTGAACAAAATTAATCTTAACGTCTGGTAAAGAGCATGCTAAGGAATAGGCCTAAGATGAAGGAAAAGCTGTTATATCTGATTTGTTGGAGATGGAATGTAGAGTAGAGATGGAGTAGCAGTCAGGGAGGTTTAAAAAGTGGAAAAGAAATAGCCGGTAGCAACAGCAGGAGCAACAACAGGAAGACTTTGAAGGGAGAATGAGATCAGGACTAGCTGTAGTTGAAAGAAGCTGTAGGGCTCATGATTCACTGGAAAAGTCTGCAGCTAGGAAGTCTAGTTGAGGGGACACAGTGTTCTGAAAGAAGACTACCTTAAACCCTTAAAAAAAAAAAAGCAGAAAATACCATAGAAATGGTTTATTGTTTTGTCCATACAAATATATTGCATGTGCTGCCTGAAGAATGATAGGCCTGAGACTTTTTGCAGAACAGGTGTACTTCAGGGATGCTTCTTTGAAAAAGTGAAATATTAAAGCTTCTGTCCACTAGCCTAAACCTCTGGAAAAAGCTGTGCTTCGGTAACAATACAATGTAAATTTTTTATGAATTTCTGAACTTGAACTTGGAAGGACCTATTGAAATCCATTAGAAAGAGTTATTGACTTTTTGTTAGCTTGTGACCTAATTAAATTTTTAAAATAAATTTTTCTTTTTCTTTCTCTGTCTCACTAGGAATATGAAAAAGGTGCCAAATAACCCTTTGGCATATGGATTGAGCTGTACTTCTAAAGCCTGACTTGTACTTGCTCTCACTCATATTTTTGGTCTTCAGTCACTCAAATATAACATCTGCCATTTTTGTGGATCAAAAGCTTTCTGTACCCTGAACTTTGTCTCTGTTGATTTTAATTGTTTTATGCTGCATTTTACAGTTCATGCCTAGAACACAGATGGTAGATATTTACCATATATATAAAATTATTATTATGCTTCTCACATCACATGCCAGGCACTGCTGATGTAGTAAAGAAGGAATGCCTTGATCTGCATAAATTTGTTGCATACATTTTCAGTATCTCTTAATACATTTTTTTTCTCACCCTTTCTTCTTCTCTAGTTTTGTATCATATTTTGTAATAACTCACCCTGGATATTCACTTTTGCAGCTGTACATTAGCCCTTGATTAAATATGTGTTGCTTTGACTGGATGCTCCCGTTGCCAAAGCTACCCCATTTCAAGCAAACTGGGGTAGCTCAGTTCTACATTCCAGTATGTTTGGAGCACACATATCCTGACAGAGGTCATCTTGCAAGTACGAGTACTTTCAAAAGTAAAAATTCAGGCTTTATATAGTTTCAGAAAAAAGCTGTTGTAGCGTCTGCACTAACCCAATGGCTCATAGGCCCTATGTGTACATTTAGAAGTCCTAGTAAGAAAGCTGTTTGTATTGAAGCCTGTACTCAATATGTGTGTCTTATGTTTCCACGTGTGTTATATGATATACTGCTGTCATGTACAGGTCTGTTGCTACCTTCCGTATTCTAGGGTGCATTGTATTGCTCCAGTACTTCTTAGCTATGGTCCATAATACACCTTCCACTTTGAGTGCATGTTAACAAACATCCTCTCTTGTGGTAGTAAGTTTTTAGGATGTACACATCTGTCCAACCAGACGTGGAGAGAGACCAAACTACTGTAAATGCAGTCAGCCAAATACCTCATTGTTTGTAGTTTACAGTAACTAAATGTATTAAGATGAGAAAGGAAAACAATAACAAAATGAAGTTCAGCCTATAGGTCCTTGTTCATAGAGCTCATTTTATTTGGAGATAGTATTTCCAAACAGCTCTGGTTATAGCTGTCTGCCAACCAGTGAGTCCTTTCGAATTCCGCTTCTCCAAATGTTTCATATCTTATTGGTGCTGTAACATGATAGTACCACCAGAGTTATTGAAGCTCTGCTCACCACCACAATATAAGCCTTTGAAAATCCACCGGGCACATAAAGCGTGCACTTTTGCAGTTATTTTATTTGTAGGATTTCTTTTTCAATGTGCAGCTTTACAGATATTAAAAAGTATATTTAATCTGTTCAGCTGGTCATCTCTCGAGTTGCTGTTCCTATTTAGTGTTGCTACCTGGTTGAGTTTTAAAGCATTCTTTGTTCATGAAGCAGGACCAAAGCATTATGGAGCTAATATGATGTTATGAGCAATAGAGACTCTTAATATGTATTCACATTTTGGAAAGGTTGTAACTTGGATAGATTCTCACGGCCTAATTTTAAACTGGTTTATGTCACATGCTGTTCCATTGACTTGGCAGAATTCAGGTCACTAAATGCAATTATACATGTGTAACTGAAATAGATTTTTTTCCCTTTTTGTCCTATTTCTGTTCTCAGTTACTTGTGCATCCCTCATACAGCTACACAAACACAGAAGTAATATTACCATGAACAATTATTTTTTAAGGGTGGCTACTGAATGTTACAAACACAACTTGGTAGCTACATAAAACACATATAGAAATACTTTATGTGTAATGTTATATGTTGGTACATTGGTTTCCTAGACATCTGTGGCTCTGTACCAGTTGCTATGATAGAGAGAATTTTGCCTGTTAGTTCCACTGCCATGCTACTACCTTGACACTTTTCCGCTAAATTGTTCTTTATGCTCTCATGTGATCCTACAATATTATAAAGGGGTTTAATGAGTGGGTGAATTATCATAGAATCATAGAATCATAGAATGCTTTGGGTTGGAAGGGACCTTTAGAGGTCATCTAGTCCAACCCCCCTGCAGTGAGCAGGGACATCATCAACTAGATCAGGTTGCTCAGAGCCCTGTCCAACCTGACCTTGAATGTTTCTAGGGGTGGGGCCTCCACTACCTCTCTGGGCAACCTGTTCCAGTGCTTAACCACCCTCATTGTAAAAAATTTCTTCCTTATATCTAGCCTAAATCTCCCCTCCTTTAGTTTAAAACCATTACCCCTTGTCCTGTCACCACAGGCCTTGCTAAAAAGACTGTCCCCATCTTTCCTATAGGCCCCCTTTAAGTACTGAAAGGCTGCAATAAGGTCACCCCGCAGCCTTCTCTTCTCCAGGCTGAACAGCCCCAACTCTCTCAGCCTGTCCTCGTAGGAGAGGTGCT
>VYZW01061471.1:4361-26387 GCA_013401315.1 Balaeniceps rex | reverse complement strand
TTTTGGAAGTCCAGATAGATGACATCCATTGCTTTTCCCTTGTCCACTGATGCAGTTACTCCATCATAGAAAGCCACCAGGTTAGTCAGGCAGGACTTGCCCTTGGTGAAGCCATGCTGGCTGTCTCGAATCACCTCCCTGTCCTCCATGTGCTTTAGCATTGCTTCTAGGAGGATCTGTTCCATGATCTTGCCAGGCACAGAGGTGAGGCTGACAGGTCGGTAATTCCCAGGGTCCTCCTTTCTACCCTTTTTAAAAATGGGTGCCATGTTTCCCTTCTTCCAGTCATGGGGGAGTTCACCTGACTGCCATGACTTTTCAAATATCATGGAGAGTGGCTTGGCAACTACATCAGCCAACTCCCTCAGGACTCTGGGATGCATCTCATCAGGTCCCATAGACTTATGTGTGTTCAGGTTCCTCAGGTGGTCACAAACCTGATCTTTCCTTACAGTGGGAGGGGCTCCACCCCCCTGAAATTATACCCAGGGTGACTAACATTTGTCTTTGAGACATACATATATACATACCTATATATGCATATAGTAGTAAACATTTTTGCTTTAATGAAAACATACTTTCTAGCAAGAAAATGACCACTTCTTAAATTTTTTTATTTTGTTTGAAAAAAATGGACTGAGAAAATGGAGTGTTTCTAGAGTTCAGTGCAGTTGTGCTTGATTAAAGTTTTGGCATTCAAATCTAGAGCATTTTTAGGAAAAAAGCTCTCTATCTTAGGTAAAAATGAGTTTTGAAAAGTGAATTTCTTAGGTTTTGTGGGGTTTTGTCAAAGTAACTCAGCAACAAATATGGGAAATGACTCAATTACTCCCTTCTTCTATATTTTCCCTTAATTTACTTTTCGTTGCATCTACCTGCAGCTGAAGCAGCTGATCTAGGGAGACTGTTTTATTGCTAGCAATTGTCTGTTGCAGGCATCCTATTGCTTAGAAAGTGCCTGTACAGAAACTTAATATGTCTGGAGCCTACAACCATGACAGCTATTGAAATACTAAAGAGTGGGTTGAAAATTTTTACTCCCATCATGTGCTGAGAGTGATTCCTATGCGCTGAGTAATATGGATGTGTCTACAAGTAATACATTACTTGAAATCATAAGCAGATCTGAAGTAAATGGACTAGCCCGGATGGTAACAGTTTTAGTATAGTTATGGCCTCAGTAGAACTTGAAATATATAACAAAACCCACCAAGAGAATAGGTACTAACTATTCGGCACCTGGCCACAATTACTGCTATGACTGCTGTGACACTACTGCCTGAGCTACCTCGTTTGGATCTATCTGCAGATCTGTGCCACTTTGGATCTGCCTGCATAAGTTGTGGCCGTATACCTTCAGGGTAGTTAACTGTGCATGATAATCATAGTTTATCATGAGTATACAGCTGTCCTTTATGCTTTTCTCATTGTAGTGTCTTCCACTCTACCAAATTACATCATGAGATAATACGCGATACAAAAGATTCAGTAAGTGTTTACTTTTATTTTCACGTAAATAGAGTTGATGGGCAGTCCTGTTCTGAAGTGGAAATCTGTCTCTTACTTGAGTAAAAATCTATCTTGATGTACCTTAGATTATCAAAAGAAAACCCTTATACAGTACGTGCTGTTCAGGCAACACGTAATCTTATCACATTATTTAAGTACTTTGGCAGAGCTATTTAGTTAACACCATTGCATAGAAAAACAGATTCTTAATAATTATGAACTTTCTCTGATGCTTGCAGAAAGTAATCATTTTATCATGTAAGTGGTAGATAATAAGAAATGGCCAAAAATAAACATAGAATAGAAACTGGTGCTAACCAAAAATACAAAGACAATGCTCATTGTTTAATGTTGAGTCAATGATCACTGTTTTGACAATTCTATGGTACTGCTACACATTGCAAAAATCAGAGCAAGTACTTAATGAATCTTATTTTAAAAAAATACAACATGTAGCCTATGCAGCTTCAATTTCATACATTACATGTCGATGCACATATCCAACAATTAGAGGCTTTAGGTGATTATTGCAGCGTTGTATATTTTGTATAGGGAAATTTAATCGATTTATGAAAGCGTTCATTTCTTATGGCTACCATTACAATCTATTTTAATCTAAATCATAATAGAAAACCCAGTTTCATACTTATATATATATAAAGTAACTCTTTCAATAATAATTTATTTAAACATGATTATTAGGAAATAAATTTTATGTCTTAAAATATGTAAGAAAATATTGGAAAAAATGGAAGTAAAACTGTTTCTAGAGAGAAACACTTCATGTATCAGCATGGCAACAGGAGTTTCATTATGTATGATAATGTACGCATGTAATTTCTTTCAAGCCTTCAGAAATTTTCCATCTATGATTTATCAAGTATTCATTGTCAGATTCTGCAAGTTGCAGCAGTAGCTAGGCTAATTGTTGTTTCATTTTTCCAGAGTAGCGTCCTTTGTGGAGATTATCTCATGCTTAAATTGCAATGATTGAACTATTAAGCAAATTTTATTTAAGCAGTCTCCTTTTTCTTTTCCTTTGTCACCTTGTCTTTCTTTTTGTTTTAGAGCAATATTATCAACGATTATTATTGTATTATCAACAGCTTCTATAGGCTGATATTGCTTTTATAAATAAATAATTGCCATGGTATGGTATTTTTTTGTGAAAGAGATCAAGCAGATTCAGAAGTACATTTAGGTTCTTTCTTTTCTTGTTTAGATATGATTCATCATGTAACAACTCAGTGATTGAAATAAATCCAAAGAATATAATATCTGATTCTGCAGTCATTACTCATAAGATAGTCAGTGTGTCAAGTCATTTATGTATAACTCTGCTAATTTGAATGAATTTGTCCGCAAGAGACTACAGTGACCATTAATAGTTTATTTAATTGATCAGTTGCATTGCTTTATTGTATTTTATATAGACTCTTATTTGCCCTCATTCTCCCATTAGTACCTTCCAGTAATTTGTTGAGATGCGTATTTTCTTCTGCTGTCGCCCTCTTCTCTCCGTTCTGCTAAACATCCTGTTTTGAGAAGGCTTTTCGTGTTGTTTATTTATTTATTTTTGTTTACTATGCATATTAACATATCAAAGAAATACCACTGGTATTTGTAGCAGAATCTTTGTGGGATACCTCCACCAGCTAGATAAAATCTGTTGGGTGCAATAGTCCTGTTTGCTGTAACTATGAAATTCATGGCAGCTGTGAGCACTTTGCACCCTGAAAAATGAAGCCTCAAAGATACAGCAGGGAACAGTTAAAAAGACAGTTGACCAATATCTTCATGAGAGCATTTGTTTTAGTATCCTGAGAATAAGTCAGGGAACACACGAACTTCTGCAGCAAATGTGCAAGAAGTAGACTGGCAGCTTGAAGTATTACCTCCAGCTTTTCAGCTGTTATAGTAAAATGCACATTTTTTTCATTGTACATTTTACTCAATGATCCTTTGCAGAAATGTCTGTGTAGGGTCTCTGCAAATGCAAACTCAGAACAAATTACCTGACAAAAAAAGTCATAGTTTCCTCTATCTTTGGGAAGTCTTTTCTTTCTGGGATTTACATTATGTGATGAAAGAAGTTAGGTATATCTTCCTACATCCCAAGATCTGTAAATAGCTGTCTTTCACCTAGCTGTTCCAAAAAAGAAAAAAACCCCACCAAACCAATGTGTACTCAGAAATATCTTATGTAGCAATAATACGATACTAGTTTAGTACTTTACTAAGGACAAAAGTTTGCCTGAATCACACTCCAAATAATGTCAAAAACTATTAATGGTCAAACAATCATGATGTGCACTTTAGATCTGGAATGAATGCCTTAAGAGAAGATATTTCTCCTTTAAGAAATAGTTAATCAGGTATGTCATCCTACTTTCCTCTTCATCACAATTGATTTGTTCGATATGATGGGACCAGGTGTGTTGATGGACAGTTTTGAATCATAAATTAACTTTGCTATTGGAAAGATCCCTCCTTCTTTATTGCAACCTGTCATCTACTCACCATCCAAAAAAGGTGGTTTCTTACTTTCTGGGGACATGCAAATAATTTTGAAATGATTAAAATGGAGAAAATCAGAGTCAGGTACTTGTGAAACCATTCAAATTCTGATTGGAAGAAGCATTTTTTTTGTGTGCACTTCATATTATAGTGGTAAAACTGAGACTAAAAATGTATGTATTTTTCTGAGTTACGGGGATCAGAAAAAGGAATGCAGATTTTGAATTTGGAAGGTGAATGAAAAACCATGCATGTCATATTTCTTTTCTACTTGCCCAAAGATATAACAAAAGTAAAGTAATGTTCTCACAAAATAGTTTAATGAACAAAAGGGTTTGAATTCCTGTCTGATAACCATTTACAGATGAATGTACAAAGGCAGTACTTCAAAATGTAAAAGATAATCAATGTGAATAAAAATTGGGCTTTGAATACTTTACTGCAATGTTATTACTTCCTCTATGTGGTGTGTTTCCAATTTGGAAAAATAAAAACCTAACTGTGAGCAGGAAAAAAATATGTCCTTCAATAGTGACTGCATTTGTTGAGAAGATCTAATGGTTTTATTTTCATGCTTAATGCCTGTGAAGTTCCACAGACCATAATTTCTAAATCCATCAGGAATACTGCTGTAGTACTGTTGCCCTCAAAACTATCTATAATGGATTGCTTGCTTTTGATTTGTAGAGTGACATGGTAACCAGGATTAACTTTCACCCCTCCCCCTTCAAACATGTATATGTTTTAGACCCCATTAAAAAAATTAAAAGGGGAAGTCATAACTGTTAGATTAGATCATGTTTTTGAATGCTGGACTCTAAGATCCCTGCACCCAGGCTGTTAAAACTAGAAGATTGATACTTAATGATGTTTCTTGCCCTTTGTTCCCCCTGTCTAAGCTATAAAGTAGATTTGACAAGCTCTTTTAAAAAGTGCTTGAAGAAAAGGAGAAGACAAATGAGAGAAGGGAGGGAGAAAATAGGTTCTTAAGAGAGGCTTTGGCATCTGAAGAGTTGGGGAATGACTTCTGAATTTGGCAAGTCCATAAAAATATCTTACAATACATACATTTTACACAAAAAGGGTATTCTTCTTTTGATTAAAAGATCAGTTAGATGCAGCCTAGGTTTCATACCTAACTATACACACATTTGTTTCTATCAAAACACATTTTCTTTAGGTGGAATCTTTGAAATTAGTAAATACAGACTATAAGACACCATTTTAGGCATGAGAAATCCGTAATGAAATGAAGAGCTCATCAGAAATAATTGTTTCTAAATTTAAAAACAGAGAAGTACTGACTAAGATTTGGAGGATTAGATTGCTTCTGTGTTTGATGCAACATCTGTTAGCGTAATATATTCCATTATGATGTTTAAATCTTATTTGAAAAAATGGTTGTGGTCCAGAGAAGAGTTAGGAAATGGATTAAGCAATTGTAAACAAATGTTTTGTTGTGTGGGATGTAAAGAAATCACAAAAGCAGTGTCTTCAGTTTCTTATAAAAGACACGATGTAGTGGAAGACTCTTCAGTTTAGCAATGAAAGTTATAGTAAATCATATGGCTAGAATTTGAAATGAGAAAAATTGAGAACAAAATAAATACAGAGTTTTCATTAGAAATACTTACCATGAGCCACTGTCCATTCTCTGCCAATGAAAATTCCAAAATCAAGGGGGTTTTTTAGGCCGTTCATTTTTTCCTGAGATTTAATTCAAACACAGTTGCTGGACTTGAAATGGATATTAATTTAGGGAAGGTTGTGGTTTGCTTTATGCAGGTTAAAATGAATGATCGCATGAGTTCCTTCTTGCCTTAAAATGTGTGATTTGGAGTTGATTCTTCAATCTGCCTCAGGTTTTTGTGCTGGCATATCTTCAGCAGATGAGATATTTCTTGGGAAGAAGGAAAATAAAAGGCAAAGAGGAGAGCAGAAAGTGTAGGTGAATAAATTAATATATTGAAATGACCTTTTCTTTTGAGTGTGGCCAGGTGGAAGAATAGACTAAGTGAAAACTTTTCAGATGGAAAAACTTAGCTCTCTGAGCAATCTCTCTCCCTGTGCTGAAAAGCCTGTTACCTAAAAATGCTTAAATGCATTAATAGATTTTTTTTCTGCCTTTGTGTGTGTGAGGCAGCACAAGCTCAAGTTTACTGTCAGCAGCACTTTATTCAGAGAACTTTGGATTTGCCCAGTTGTTTCCAGGGTCTTAAATCTGAAAATCCCAGACTTTGTTCATCTCCATCTTGTTTATTTTTTTTCTTTTTCTCTTTCCAGGGCAGAAAGTAGTTCTAAATTGCTCAGTTAGATTTTGCATTAATTCTAGACTCCTTAATCTTTTCACATGTCCCATAGCTACTTAATATAGTATTTCTAGGCAATATTCCAAATCTTCAAAATGTCATCAAGATATAATTTTTCTCTGTGTTATCTGTCAGGCATGAAAATATAACTTGGTTATCATCCAGTATCAAAAGCTAATCCAGTTGAAATAATTGAAGTAATGGACTAACAATGCAGAGTAATTGATTTGCATATATGTTTTTGTTTAAATCAAAAGTGAATGTGTTTTTGGCTTAGATGAATTTATGTCCCATGGACTGCAGACTTGAAAAAATGAGATAACCTTTTCTATACCATTAGTGAATCATTATAATGCCTCAGATAATTAAAAGTTGCTTTAATAGTTTTCAAGGGAATTTAGTAATGATCTTCTAAAAGGAGAAGAATCTCCATCCTTCTTATAGCTTTCATAGGGTGTAAAACCTGGGCTACTTGAGTGGCATTTCAGTTTAGCAAAGAACAGTAAAACTGAAAACAATTTAGGCATAGAAATGAAAAGAATTTTCCATGTTCCTGGCTGTCTGGTCATCAGTTCCCCTTCTGGCTGAAGGGTAATTAATATATTAACACAAGAACCAGAAGGATGAAAGGGATACTAGTAGTATCCCTAAAGAGAAAAATAACTGCTGTCCGAGCTCAGTCCTTATTAGATGACAGAAACTTCACACATGACAGTGACTTCTGAATAGCTCAGCTGTTGGAAAAATTGCTATCAGAGTTCATCCCTTAGCATGCACCAGAAATTCACTCTTTGGTTGAGTGTCCTCCTCCTTGCAGTTTTTCTGACATGAAATTAGATGGGAAATGCCCTTGCAGTTATGGCATTCTTACCAGTACCTTTGATGTGATTTTCTGATGTCTAGAGGAGGATGAGCTCATTCTGCATACTTAGTATAAATCAATTAAAACATCATGGAACAATTAAGCATAAATCTACCAGAGATGTGGCATCATTACTTCTGCTGTTTTTGTAACAAATATACCTAATTTAGGAACCACAAACAACAGCATTTCCTCAGTACCCAAAATCTGTTCCATGAACACTTGACAACTTTCTAATGATGCCGAGTCCACATGGGACCTCCTTTAATTACAGTACTGTAAATTAGCCAGCAGGTTTTTTTTTTTTCATGTTTGTCTGAAAATGATGTTCAGTTGGACAAGGACAAATTAGAATAGGTAGAGAAAGAAGTCTAGGAAGTGGAGACTAGAAGGAAGCCATGCACCCCATATACTGATTTACTCCTTCTGGAAACACTCTCAGTGACAGTTTGCAAGTAGTTTTTACTGAAAGGGTTAAAGAGTTAGCCAAAGTTGGAGTTTTAAACTCCTGTGTGAAAGAATTGCAGAAATATGTTGAGGGTTGAACCCTAGCAAGTGAATAATACCTTTCAATGCCTTTCATTTAAAGACAAAACAAATGCAAAAAGCTCACAAGGTCTGTTTATTTTATATTTACAAATAGGAGTGATTTTATTCTGTTTTCTCAGAAATGGCCCCAAATTGACAAGCTCTTTTGATGTATGTTTTAAGAAGTCCAGAACTCATCTCTGCTTGTTTCAAATTTATTTTTGTGCTTCTACCAGTCTTTTTATTGGGAAAAAAAGAAAGTTTTTTCCCCTTTGGTCCTTAATGTACACAAAGCCCTTTTATTAAATTTTTAAAATTTAAACCAGCTCCAGTATTAATGTTCTAAATGACAACTGCTGCAGCAGTGGCTTTATCATTCAAGTTGTTACAATATGTTTAAATGGTATTATGTGTGTTAAGATCCAAAGGAGCAACAACGGCATTTTGGACCACAGAGTACTTCTTACCCCCCTGCCAAACCCTGCAAAAACCAAACACCCCTCCCTACCCCAGACTCCCAACTCCATACAGATTTATGGGATTGTCCCAGAGGTCCTGAATTAATAATATGTAGCATGTGCACAAGAATGATAGATGGAACAGGAATGGCTTATGTCTCTGTTAAATACTGCTTTGTAAAAGTTGTACCGATATACGTTTGTGAGACAGGTCCTATTTCTCTTGCTTTCCTGAAGGTTGCTAATCTCTTGGGCAGATAGAGAAGGTCTGAGGTTTTGGATTTAAGAACCCTGTAGTGTACTGCATACTTTGAAGGGAAGCACTAAAGCACCATTAAATTTTAAAATACAGTTCAGAAGCATTATGTTTTCTTATACCCTGCAGTTCTCAGTCCAAATGACTGAATTTCAGATTAAGGAAAACAAAAAATCAAAGAACAAAACAAGTGCAAAGCACCCAGGAGTGCGAGTGGGAGATAGGGATCATAGTGAGTCACTCTGTAGTATTCTGTGGCTGAAAAGTGACACCTGCCTTGTCACAAAGGCTGTTTTGCATTTAAAAGTGAAGATCATATAGACAACACAGGAACAGTCTCCTTTCCACTCGATATTCAGCTCACAGAGAGAGTCCTGTGAATGGGGAGAAACAATTTTGGGAAGGACTCCAAGTTTTTTACATTCCTCTTCACTGCAGGTAGGATAAAAAATTGTAAAATTTTGAATGGTGAAATGAGTACAGAACACATAATTTCAGGTTGACTTAATTTCAATTTCGCCTCTTCAAAACTGTAATTGTATATACAAAGTCACTTCAAATGGAAAGGCACTATGAAATGGGACAACCGTAATGGTTATTCCTAAAAAGTCAAGACGGGATGTTTTAACATTGTTACAATAGCATTTATTTATTATTAAATGCTACTTACACCTCATTCTGCAACAAGGATAATAAACACAGATCACTTGGGGAACCAGGCAGCCTGAAGAGTGTCTTTGCCAGGAAAGTACAAAAGACTAAACTACCTGACTATTCAATATCTTGAAGGTCATTCCTAAATCCATCTTCAGTCTCTGCATTAATTTGAATTGGGATTCTCAAGGTGCTGTTTCATCAAAACCTTCTTGTGTGGCAGAAATGGTTCAGCAGGATGGACTTGTGTTTGAACAGAAGTTGCATTATTAGCTACTGAAACCAGTAGGTTTTCGTAGCCTATTTTGTAGAAGTTGAGCTATTCTAAGACATTGTGAGGGACAAAACAGCTGAACATTTTGCCTCAAAGCTTGCTGACAAGCAGATAACAGAATCTTGCAGGAGATTGTGCAAGATGTTATCTGCTCACATGATCACAAGGACGATCACCAGGAGCCTCCCATTTCATATAGATAATGGGGTATGGGAGAGGCTCAGAGACTGCCATCGCCCTGGATTCCACAAGCTGGAGTTGTTGCCTTAGGCCGCATCCTATAAAAGACCACTGCCCCAGCCCCTGGTAGAAGGTGGGGAAGAGATCCCACTTCGGACACCACCACTACGGGAGGGAAGATCGCACTTCGGACACCACCACCACCAAAGACCCTGTTGGTGATTCCCCACCACGGAGATCCCCCACCACTGAAGACCCCAGAAGAAAGGACCCCCGGGACGCCGCAGATCCATGGTGGTGACTAGTTGCGCTTTCCTATCCCGAACTCTTGCTTTATCTTCCTCCTTTCCTTCCTTCCTTGCTTTCCTATCGTTCTTTCTCTTTTTGTGAGCGGTTTAATAAATGGGTGGACTCACGACATCTGACCTCGTTTGTGTCTCAATCTCGCTCGAAGGGATCAAACTTGAAAACGAGAGGTTGATCTAGCCACCCCTAGCCTCCCAGATTCGTCTGAGGTTGGTTAGAAAGCAAGGGGGCCTTCCTCTCATCCAAATCGGATCCTAACATTTAAATTGAGGTTGGTCTAGCTGCCCCTAGCCTCCCAGATTCGTCTGAGGTCGGTTAGAAAGCAAGGGGGCCTTCCTGTCATCCAAATCGGATTGTAACAGACATGAAGACCTCAGGCTCTCAGTTAAGCTATCATATAGCTGGGAACCTGAAAGCACAGGGAGCAGAAGGCTTTTGGCACTGTAGAATGGGACGTGAAGGCATAAAACCCCCTCTGTTTAAACAGGCTTGTAGACCCCCATTCTAAAAACTGTCCAGAGCAATTGAGTGAGTCTTCTTGGAGTCAGACAGTACAGGGGGCTGAGTCACAGTAGCCATTTGCTGCGTTTCCTTGCAGAAAGGTGGATGAATTGAAAGAATAATTTTTCTTTCCTGGAGAATGTGAAGGAATGCACCAAAACATTGTGTATTTTGAGACAAAAGTGATTTCTTTTCTGTAAGTGGAAGTGAAAATTCTGTTTTTCTTTTTTTCTGATATGAGAACTGATATTTTTTCAGAGTGGCAGAGATTTCTGGTAATGTGACAGCTTGATCAGTTCTGTCATTTGGTATCAGTCCACTAATGAATATCTTGATTCTGTGTTTGAGACCAACCTTCAAGAAAAGAAATTTCTGACGGCATAGGTAACAAGCTGAGATGTACTGAAGCTAGACATGTAGAACAGAGAGACATCTGTAACAGCAATTTGTCATTTGTACATAAGAAATATAGGAAGTGATAGTGTTTTACGCTAGTTCCCCACAGTCCATATTGAATGGCACTTTGTGCTGAGCAAGAGCTGCTGGAAATTGGCTAGCAGATTTTTCTTGCTCAGGATGGCCAAATCTATTTTTGCTGAAGATCGATACAGGGAAGCAATGCCAGCAGGCATTAAAGTGTAATAGATGGCAAGAGTGAACCACCCTTCAGACTTGCAGACAATGAAATAATGCATACTGATACAAGCCACTTAGTTCTCCTGCGCTCATCTACAAACTGAGACTGTGCAGCTTCTACAACAGGTTTTAAGTGTCTCTAATTACATTTTTATAGTCTCACACTCTGTATCAGTTTAGCTTGAAATTTGGTATTCCCTTTGTTTTCTCTTTTCCACCCTATAAACTATTATCTCCCACATTACTGAAGTACTGGGCTTCCTAGGAGAACTCAATTACCTACAGAGGCAGATGTGCTAAATAGCAATGCAAGGATGATTTGTCGAAGCAGATTTGAAAGCTGACATCTGATACTACCTGCGGCACTGTCAAGAGAGGAGCATTGTCAACAAGCTGTTAAAAATGACTTCTAATAGCCGAACAAAGTAGATGAAACATCAAGAAAATCTCCTTGTTCTTACTGATTGTCTAATTTAATTGGCACAGTTTTATTGAATTTTTTAATAGAACAAAATGAGATTTTAATGTAATCTCACTGAGGTTGGTTCTAATTAGATATATTAATTTGTTATGAATTTCTTCGTTAGAAGAACTCAAGCAACTCATTAATTTCTTTTGTACGAACTTATTTTAGACAAAGTCCCAGAACCTTCCAGCTATATGTGAATTGTTGGTCATATTGGTGGATACTTATTTGTGAGCCTACAGAAGACTGTGGAAAGACCAAATATAACTTATTTTACTTATTCTGCTGAAATTCAAACTCTAAAATCAAGTAAAAGTATTGAAAACTTCTGATATTTTGTGGATACGATTCTGTAAGCTTCTCAGCCATTGATACATCAGTAGTATCAACCTCTTCGGTTGTTGCAATAAGAGTGAGACAGGGCTAACTAGATTTCTTTGCTTACATAGCTGTTTAAAGGCCTAATCAGCTTCCAGCTTCATGTAGATTCTTGGTAACTTAAAACAAGATAGGAATAGAAGATGTTAGTTTAATTTTGTTGGATAAGATGTTGAGGGACTTGAGATACATTGCATTTTTGCTTTCAAGCAAGCTGCTTGAAATATAGTTTTGTACACTTAACTTTGTTACTACAAGATATTTTGGATCAGGAGTAATCTTGAAGTTCTCTTGTATCATCTAAATTTGATCATTTCCTTCCAGGGTTTATGCATTGACCATGTGGGCTTTATGGGACCATGAGGAGTGGGGTGGAAAGTTCATATAGATTCAAAGGGGCTGTTCTGTACTGAGTCTAGAGAGCACTTTGCTGCCTGCTGTTTAGTGTCAGTTGTGGTGTGGTATGTACTGGTGAGGAAATACAAAGCTTTGGTAACACTGGACATTTTTGGATTCACAGTTTAAAGTTAGAAATATCGCAGTGGTTTGTTATGTATTCATTCACCCTTAAAACTTTACACAGTGGCTAACCACCTCAAATCACAATTGCTAGACAACTCTTAATTTCGGTGTTTTCTCTTGAACAGTGATTGTTCTACAATGTTGCAAAGTGCTACAAATGTCTCCGTTACATTTTGTAAGTGAATTTATGGCTTGTGAAAGTGAAATTCAAAAAGTACCTTTTCCGACCAGGAGTCACATTGATACCATGCCATGATACTTGAAAAGGCCTAAAAAAGTTTTCCCTTTGCTTTTTCTATGAAAATATAGCCATAAACATTAGCTCCCAGGTTTATTTGGTTGTAGTATGGTATGAAACATCCACAGTAAACCATCTGAAGGCAACAGAGAAGTATTTTAATCAGCATTTTGAGCCTCGGTTTTCAAAGTTAATACAAAAGTCTAAAATACAAATTGTTCTATTTTGCAGTCTATCCTCAAGCATCACTCTAAATATAACTCCATTGTAATGCAACTGACAATAACCATATTTTCACAATAGTAACCTGCATCTTACATGGAAAGTATGGGACATACCAGTGAGTACTCAGATAACTCATGTGATTAAATTGCCCACACCCCTCTGATAATGAGACAAAGGAGCTGTTGAAAGAGAAGATATTTTTATCTACATTGGATAGGATGACACTGTCTGAATGTTAGTGGTACTTATTTTTTTTACAGAAAAATTGAGTTTTCTATATATAAAAGTTCTGTGGTTTGTACAGCTTTGTTCATTTAGGAACACACATAAAGTGGCATTTTTACTGCCTTTTAGTCCTTTTCGAACAGAGCCAAATGGCTTAAACAGAATTTCATGTTCAGGTGTGTAATTGTTCAGAAACAATGTATTTTTCTAGAAGTTTAATGCAACAGAGGCACAGGCAAGGAATCAGATGTCTCTACCAAAATACCTGCTATGTAATGCAATTTCTGGATTGAGAAAGAGAAAGGAGCATTCTCTGTCTCTGTGAGAGACAATTAACTCAGTGTGAATGCTAGTTCTCCATGTTCCTTTTCGGAATGGCTAATTCATTAGTGCACTGGCAGAGAAATTACTGTTGAACAACGTACGTCAGAGAGGAGGATGGCAAGCTGGGGAGGTCACTAATTTGGACCAATGTTTTAGATATTTTCATTGCCTGATATGGAGCTGGTGCACAGGCCTCAAGGAGGGTTCAGAATTCCTACTCCCAAGCACTGTGTTAAATCCCCAAAACAGTAAGAACTTGAATGTTGAGGTTCAGACCAAACCGGAGACATCTGTCTATGCTCTGACATGCCATGCATAAGTAACAAAGGAGAGAAGTTGGCTCCACTTTGAAACATTTTGGTATGCCTACAACTAGTGTTAGGTATTGTGTAACACTGAGGTAGTTAAAGGAGGTTGTGTAGATATGGGACTTAGCTTCTTTTGGATCAATTCCTGAAATGTAAAATACCAACAATAATAGGGGGCTAATTCCCAGTTTCACAGAGATGTTGTCAGGGTAATATGTTTAATAAGTCTGTAGGTATGCTAAACATATTAGTGTCCTAGTAAGATGTTATTAAGACTGCAGCAGTGATCTGTTACGTCTTTTTCTTTCTTTGAATCTTAATTGGTTTATTTCTCGGGCTCACATTGGTAAGAAAATTATGCCCTTATGATCTTCATTTCCCAAGTCAGATTTCATCCATTTTTGCTTGCAGGACATGCCCATAGACATGTAAGACACATGGAAAAATGGTAAGTCTTAGAATTTTAGAAAGGAAGATTGTCCATTAATTTTTCAACTTTTTGTAGCCCTCCAAACAAAATTCAGAAGACAACAAAATACGGCTAAATATGAACACTCTAGTTGGCAGTAGCATTTGTAAGTGGTCGTTGTTAACATACCAGCAGTGTGTCTAGATTTCTGATTTGGTAATGTTTTACTGTATTGCACAAGCTCCAGTTGGTGTTTGTTTTTCCTTCTGCTCATTACTCTCTGGTTTATTGAAACCTGCTTCTCTGTCTTTAATAGGTACTATCGGACATTGGTCTTCTAGGGCATTGTTCTTGCTGCTTCCTTCTTGCAGTGTTTGGACCACAATGTAGCCCTTTTTTCCCTTTGTATTCTACTAGTGAAATGAGCCATATAGGAAGATGGCATGAGAAAGAGTATGATAGGTGGAATTAGGAAAAAAAAATCCTTATGGTTAACTTGAGCTCTTCTTGCATGACACAGAGACACCTCTCTGCTAAATCAGACTTGACTGAACACTTGCAACAGGCTGTGAATGCCCTGATGTTTGACAGCTCCTGTTTCAGGTTTCCTACATGAGACCATGATTCACTATCAACTGATCCACCCCTGAAATTGAATCTTAAAGCTTTCTGCAAGTACTATGCTACACTCTCGTCATGCAGGAGGGAAATAGTCTGTTGCTCATTCTGACTGTGAAATGAGCCAGTGCTATATGATTACCCTTCAGTTTGACTCTGGGCAGTAACTTGAACCTCATCAGATTATGAGTTGTTTGGTTTCCCTGTGTAGGTGCGCACTCTTTTCACAGGCTTTCTGAAGTGTTGCTGTAATTGCTGATTTGTGTTGATTTTTCTTTTCACATAACACCATATGCTGCAGTTGAGAGATGTGTTCATAACTTGTTTTCACACAGACTAAGTCCTGAATCACACACATATTGTGTTGCTGCAATTTCCTTTGACAGTCAAGAAAGACCATTGCAGTTGTGGACTCATTAAAAGGCAGACTTCTTGTGAAAACCAGTAGACAGAGTCTATGTAGCCTAAACAAAGGTGGAATAGTGTAACAAATGTGTAAATGAACTTGTGATAGTTTCACATTTGTGTCAGTTCACACAATGAAATAATAAAGGTTATCCCAAAAAAAGAAATTAAAAAATACTTTAGGTGAAATGCTTATATTTTCTTGGGGAAAGAAATGATATAGTAGTGGCAGCGGGAGAAAATTATTGCTTTCACGAAAAAAAATATAAAAAATTCCTAAACCAAAAAAAGTTCTCATAAATTTGTAGGAGGATGAGTGTTTATGGATAATACCCAAAATGATAGGTAAGCCTTAGAAAAGCAGTGTTTGGAAATTATTCCAGTTCGAAGTTTTAAGTCAGTTTCAATCAGTAGGGTGAGATTTCTGTGTGACAGCTTACCATGTGTCTGTCTCTGGTGGAGCTTTAGAGAAAGATAAAGGACATATCCAAGGCTAGCCACTGTCAGAGATGGGACCCGGGGCTAGAGTTATACCCATTCTGACAATACCTACATTCCTATAGCTCTCCTGCCTTCTACCATTCTCTCCATCATTGTCTAGACACAAGCTATTTTCTTTAAGTCAAGTCAATACCTTGGCCATTATCAAAACAACTTGATGAGCCGGAAAGTCATTTTACAATGCTTTTTCAAACTTAGAGAGATAAATTCAATAAAAGTGCCTCAAATCTTTTGGGAGAAGTGACAGTCTAATCATTTAAGCAACATGTTCATTATGAAACCCCAGAACATGTCTCACTGGGGGGCAGGAGGAGATATATTTGGTTATTGAGCTTTCTTTTCTTCACAAATTTGGTCGATACCTGTATAGGCAGAATGAGAGTATCCATTATTGTGAGACTTACTGCGTAACCACAGTGTGCATGATAAGGATAAGAGTATACTTACCAGTGCAAGTGGTGTTAATATGATTGCCATATATGTAGTGGTAATTTTCTCTGCTTGGTGTTTTAGCTTCCTTAAATTCACAGAAAACTCAATTAATTCTTCCTGAGGTATGAATAAAAAAAACATTAAGCACAATTGGCTCAGTTCTTTTCAGTTATTTGATATAATTACCATGCTTTTTCCTTTTGAGTATGTCACAGTGATGCGGGTAGAGATGACGACAAGAAATTCTGTTCCACTTGGGTACAACATTGCTGACCAATGGAGTGACGTATGGATGTGTAAAAGTGAACATAGCACTCATACTGTTTACTTGTTAGGGTTGTTAAGGAATTAAATTTTCCACTGAAAGGAACTTTTTAGGCAGTTTAAAGCTTGGACTTCGCTTTCCCATGTTCTTGTTATCTGCTTGTCTGACTCACCTTGTAGGAATAGGTGGTCTTTTAATCTCTGAACCGCCAGCTCACTCCAGTGTCCTCACTTCTGGAACTGCTGAAAAAGTCAGTGCCAGTCTGAGCCTCCTCTACAGTGTGTGGCTGATCCCTTCTTCTTGCTCCTTCTCCGAAGAGAGCCTTTTCTTGCATCTCAAGTGCAGTAAGGGAGAGAAAGGGCATTCTGTTTTGTGGAGAATTTTGCTGCTTCAAAACTTTTCTCATTCTGATATAAAGCTCCACCTTCTGAAATTCTCTGTGAAAAATGAAACTGTTGTCTGTGGCTTGGAATAGATCACAAGGCTGATTGGTAGGGAGATGTGGGCCCTGGGGTGTCGGGGAGCTGAGGTGAGCAATGGAGAAGGCAGGTGCTGAAGAACGCCAGATGTGCCCCTCTGCAGCAGTCTGTCACAGGGAGGGAGGTGCGTTTTTGGCATTTCCCATTACTTTCTTAGAAGGATGGTGGGTGCTCGGTGTATGAGGGTTGGAGCAAAGGTGACTGAGGACATTCTCTGTCCCCTTCTCCTCCTCCACTCCCCTTAGTCCTGTAGGGAGGGTACCCAGATGTCTCAGCTGAAAAGGAGTTGTGGTGCAAGATTCCCAGTCACAACGGGAGAGGAGGCCAGAGTCCTGGGGTTACCTACAGCATGTGCTGGCCCCACAACTTTGAGGTAGAATCAGATTAGTAGCAGTTGTCTTGCATGCAGGTAGTACTACATGGGTGTATTGTTATTTCTGCAAAGTGAAACTGTTTTCCCAAACTGCTGTTTTCTTCTCATGGAAGGTATTATTTATAGAGATAATACTTTGCTCTTTATTAATTTCTTGTGATACTGTCCTGGGATATGTTAAGGCCGCCGCCTTCATGACTAAACCAGTTCATTTTTTACTTCCAAAAGGTGCAGCTAGGGAATGCCTACAGTCTTGCATTGCCTTGTCCTTTTAGTGAATTTCGTGAAGTTACTAATTTCTGACGTTTTCTGGCATAAGATAAAAGTTAAGGCCAGGTATGAATTATCTCCTAAAATAAGAAAAGCCTTTTTAGGCATAATGTCTGGTTAGCTGTTTACTTCCTAGGAATGTATATGATGAAATAGCTGTAGATACTGTAGCATACGTACCAGCTGGCCTATATCTGTTATAATACTGATAAATTCGAGGGCATCTAATCCAAAATCATATTCAGTCTGAAAGTTTATTCAAGATATTTTTCAGAAGAAATGCAATCTTACCACAAGATTTAAACAACTGACTCTCAGCTCCCAGAGAAGAAAGTTGTTGTGCTTTTGAGAATCTCATATAATGAAAAGCAGAACTTAATTGCATACTAATGTCACATTAAGAAACTCTGATTAAAAATCATACAAGTTTAGGTGTAGGAAGTGTGGATAAAAGTTGAACTTTTTGCTCATAGGACTTCTGATTTTTAATGCCATTGTACTTATAGCAAATTTATCATCTGATAGATAATATTGCATTCAGGGCTTTTCTAGTGCTCGATTTATCAAGGAGACTGTCACCGAATTATTTTGTATTTTATCCCAAGTACCATGAGGGTAAAAGAAACAAGGTTTCTGTCATGGACTCACTGCTGCCAAATCATAATTCATTACTCTGCTCATTGGTTTTTTTTCCTGGATTTTTTGTGTTCTTTCTCTCAGCTCGTATATTTTTAAACATTTTAAGCATCTCCTTCAGAGGAAAGCCACCATATTTTCTTCTTGGCTTTCTGAATGACCTCTGGCAGTCACTTAGCTCCTCTGTTCCTCGGTTTAATTACATGTAGAAAATGGAGATAATTACCCCCATTGAGAAATAGTTTAAGAATTATCCCTTTACAAATAAAAAAGTTTCAAGGGGTTAGTGGGGTGAGTCAGAAGGGGACCAGCCTGCTGATTAATGAGAAAACAAAAACCGACCCTGCCGGATTGCCAGCTGTGCAACTTCACTTGCGGTTTACTGAACTTTCCAGTTTGAGCAGAAGGTCATGAACATATGAAACTGTGAATGGATTTTGAATCATGTCTCAAATATTCTTCTCAGCTTCTGCTCAGACTGGATATGAAGGATCTAGTCACTAGTTCCATCTATAGTATTTTGTAAGTTTGTTATGAAAAAGGGGACACTTCTGCTTTCTGTTTATTCACTTTACATGAACCAATCAGGAACTGTCGTAAAATAGTCCGAGCTTATCATTTCCCCTTACATTATGTTTAAGTCAAAGAGGGATTCGGTTGGATTAATTTAGCTTACCTTTAGAAGTTCCGACCATATTTGAGGCTCTAAGATAGGCTTGTGTCGACTTTACCGCCTGAGTTACTGGCAGTATAAGAGTAGAAGACAAATTGAAAGCAATGATGAGTCTGTAATTTGCTATGCAGTAGCCTTTTGCCGTTTGTGTACCTGGGCAAAAACAAGACACAATTTATGGCTCTAAAGTATTCCTGAGAAAGCAGAGAGCTGTTGACTCTGCAGAAATAAGAGGCTTTTTTAAACATTTAGTTAGTACAGCTGTTAACAGATTGGCGAAATGTAAATGTAAATGATTGTTTTAATCCTGCTAAACATTTTCTTTGGCTGATCTCATGTATTTCATGCTAAAATTGATTTTAAACATGAATATAAGCAGTGATCTCCTTCCAGATCACTGCAACCGGTACCTTGTGCAGGCAAAGGCATATACAGCAAGGGCTAGAAGAAACTGGGCTAGATATTGATTTTTGACTCTGTCTTCTTTCCTAATAATTGATCAAGAAGAAATGTGTGAAAAAATTCTACTACCAAGTTGTTATTATAAATTATTTCTCAGGACAGCACAAGAAGAAATACCAAATTTTGTTTAAGAAAGGTTTTACTTATTTCTTTATTTTTACAAATAATCTAGAACAGCTGCTTTCAGATAGCAACCCAACCTTATAGACTCTTCCCAAGAATAAAACGTGTGGGGAAAGGGGAATATTTTGGGTGACATTTCCAAAGTGGGCATCTACCTTTTGAAACACAAGGTTCAAGGAGCAGCTATAGTGTTCAAACTTTCTGAAAGCACTATATGACTAATATGCTTACAGGGTCCAGACATACGAACTTAAATTGCCTCTCTTGCCCTTGCAAAGTAGATACTGTCATTATTTGATTGAACGTTCTTCCATTCTTCTTCCTAGACTTTTCAGAGATGCTATTTATTTAAGCTACTCAATGATTCCCCAAAGCCATGAGAGGTGAGATAGCTTTGCTGTGGTTCTAGGAGTTTATTTGAGAAGACTTCTGCTGGAGTTCCTAGTGACTATGCTTACTGCTTCAGTTGTACCCCTCCAAAAGTGATAGGGAAATTGGAGACACCTGTGGCTAGTGAGCAGAGCAGTGAGGATAGACTTCAAACTCTCTCCATGTTTCCTAATGTGTGATGAACCTTGTCCAGGAGAAGTCTAGCCAGAACATTTGATGGTCAACTGAATAGTCATGGTGCATGGAGTTTGGTAATCTTCTGGAGTTCCTTGCAAAAACGTGAGTAGTAAGAGGAAAGCCTCCCTCAGGTAACAGTTAGTGTTCAGTGAGGTGAAAGTGATCTACTGGTGTTTTCTATTCTACTTTCCAGAAAACTGGGAGTGACTTGTGGTTTGAAACATGGCCAGAAACGAACAACTTCTTCCTTGTGCTCCTGAGTGCATCTGTCATTTTTTGGGTCTCAAGGAGAATGTGCAGAAAGGTCTATGCTCTATCTCAGATGTCCAAGGTTGTGTACCTGGCTATGGGGAGAGCTGGTGAGAATTTCCACTGTACTACATTGTAGAGAAATCCGGAAGAAGTGTAGCTGGTAGTGAAAGACTGCAGACTTAAGGATAACTGCATGTGCTGACTGGGCTGAGAGAAGAGAGCTGCCTCCCATAATGGCTTGACCACTGCTCATTGACTAAAAGGGGAGGTTGGGTGCGTTGTGCGGGCAAGAAGACTGATCTGCTTGCTGGTCATTTTGATGGGTACTATAATGCAGTAGCCACTTAGTTTTGTCAAGGCTTATCTGCGTCAGGCTCTGCACCCTATATCTGGCTGAGTACCTTTAGAGTTGTTTCAGTTTGTATTAAAATAGCATAGCCTTTTTTTCAGCCACTAGTTGTGCTTTTGAAAGAACTCCCTTGTAACCACCTCCCTGTGGTATAAGTTAATCCTTTTGAATCCTGAACAGCAGTTATGACACCTTGCCTCTTACTGTGACACAGATTGCTTTCACACACAAATTAAGCAAGTTACACAGAGTGATAAATGGCATGTTTTAATGCAAGTCTCCTGCTATACTGTCAGACAACAGTGCAAAATAGTCATTTTCAAACTTCAAAAAGATTCTCCAAAGCTAAGTAGGGTAATAGTAAGTGTAGCTTTCCTTCAATAGTTTGGTTGAAATGTTGTTGATAATCCACCCGCTGTGGGTGGATTTGAACTTGTAATAAGACATGATTGTTCCATACTGATATTGAAACTACCATTTCACAGAATAACAAGAAAATGTTTGTCACTATTTTTGTTTATCTAAATAGAAAAATCTGTTTGTCTTGTGTTAGGAAGTTGATTTGGTATTTAATGTATTGGAATATTTAAATATCTGATGTTCATTCCTTTATATTTTATTAATGCTATTATGATATGTTTTCTGAAACATATTTATTTTGACTTATTTTTAACCTGCGTAGACATTTACAGGATTTTGATTATACATTTTAGCAAAACAACCTGAACTTCAGCAGTACCTCTGAAACATGCAGTGGGTAATGGGTAAATATAAATTACTTTACCAGTGTGTATTTTATAATGTATCTACACTGATTTTGTTTAAAGTTACTTCCATGAGGATTTAGACTTATAAGTCCCTGGAAGCTGCTGTATTATCATGATTAATTTTTTTCTCCTTTATTAGTATAGTTACTGTTTTAACATTTTAAGTTCATTAAAATGCAAGTTTAAATTGCCTGTTGGTCACTGTGGTTGCTGTGCAAATAAACAACCAGGTCTTTTCCCCATCCCCTCCCTCCCGCTCTCTAAGTCTAACTGTGTGGACTCCAAGTATCTGTCGTTTTGTTCTACTTTCCCGTTTAACAGAGGATATTTTCCATGCCTAAGTCAACTGAAAATTTATTAGTATGACTGGGAGACTGTACTGCAGTTTGTCTGCCTATCTGAGTTACACTTAATGATTTCTTTGGTGGAAGAGGGTGTAGGAATCTAAATGCTTTCAATTTTGGGACTAGATTTACAAAATAAAGAATTGCTTTCCTTTCTTTAGTAATCTGATGATTTAAGGAGTAGAAAACCAATGGAGTGTCCTAGCCAGCGTTCTGTGGTACCCTTTATTTGGGAAGGCTCTTTCAAGGACTAAAAAGAGAGTTGACGAAAGTTTTTTTAAATGTTTGTTTATTTATTTTTGTTCACACACCAGGTCCCCAGATCTAGAACTCTCCTTGTGTGTGTTGGTGTTTGGGCCTTTAGGAGATGAAAAAGCTGATATTTTGCAATGGTTGTCTTTGTGAGTGGAAGCTTTCCCTTTGCC